>VYXB01002609.1:1236241-1319913 GCA_013397135.1 Pachyramphus minor | reverse complement strand
GCCAGGTGGGAGTCGGTCTCTTCCCATTTTTCACTATCAGTAAGACAAGAGGGCACAGTCTCAAGCTCTGCCAGGGGAGGTTTAGGTTAGATATCAGGAGGAAGTTCTTTACAGAGAGGGTAATCAGGCACTGGAATGGGCTGCCCAGGGAGGTGGTGGATTCTCCATCCCTGGAGGTTTTTAAGATGAGACTGTATGTGGCACTTAGTCCCATAGTCTAGTATCTGCAGTGGTAGTGGATCAAGAGTTGGACCTGATGATCTCAGAGGTCCTTTCCAACCCATCTTATTCTATGATTCTATGATTCTATAACACTGTAAAGAGAAACTCTCCTTTCCTCATCCCAGTGTTCCTGTAAATACATGTAGTTTAGCTCTTGCATACTGAATCTTTTCATCTCTATGTCTTCTTCAGTGTTATGGCTTCCAAATGCCAAATCGGGCTTCCCTCACCCACACAAATAGCCCAGCTGGAACAAAGCCCACAAATAGGATTAAGAGTTGGCTTTCACCTGCACCTCAAACTGTGTTAGCTTCTATTAAGTTGGGTTTTTTTAAAATTCATTGCTCTCTCTTTCAAGGTTTATTACAATGTTCACTTTTGCATTAATAAAAGGGCCAAGTTTTGAATGGTTTCTACATAGTTTCAGTAGTATCTAAAGCTGCTGAATGTTAAGCATCTAAATACCTAAAATCTGGCTTAAATACTATTAACACCATATTATGCTCAAGCCAATACACTTGAGAATTCAGAGACTGATATTTAGGAATCAATTTTCTTTCCAAGTGTGGTATTTTCAGTGCTGCATAGTTCAGTTCCAATAACAAGGTAGGTATAATTATGTCGCACAACTGCCCTACTTTATTTTTAGATTTTCAATGATTCTGTCACCATGGGTGATTGCTGTACATTTTGGCTGTAAAAAAACACAAACCCTGACTTTTAAAAAATATGAGCAGTGCCCTGCTGCAGCTAATTCTCTTAATAATGAGCTAGTATTTAAGAAAAAAACTGATTTGTTTTATTCAGTGAAGCACTGCCTCACCAAAACAATATGGATTCACTGCTGGTATCAGTGGCTTTGGTTTATACCACTAAAAGCCCTGAAATGCTAAGGAGATGACTGAATCACACTGACTTGAAAGATGGGTATAGAGGCAAGGACTGGGGAGCAGGTACAGCACATATTTATAGGGTACATCTTATCTCCCACAGAATCAATCCTTCTCAGTGGCTACAGCGTATGTTGACAGAGTGAGTAAAGAACAAATTCTTATCCCTTTCTCCACCCATGGGGATTGGGATGTTTTGCAGCCTTGAAGAGGTAAAGAGGGAGCACGGAATGTGAACTGACTTCTCTCCTTTGCCTTTGTGTAAAGGCAAAGGAGTATCCTGCTCCACTTCTCCCACAGCCTTAGCGCACACGTACATAAACGATACTTAGAGACCTCTGCAACATAAACAGTAAGAGAAGGCAAATCACAAGGTATGACAAGAAGAGAGATGGTGACATAAATACTCATCTGCTGAGCAGCCCTGGTGGTTAATGGAAAACATTTATCAGAAAAACAACCCCCACTCTTTCAGGGAAGCTTTGGCTAAGAGTATAGGAGCTGTATCTTGTGCACAGATATCCATAGTTACTAAAATAACAGTCTCTGACTAGTATGAAATGATGAAGCTCTACCTAAAGATAAATTTACTAGGTCCAAATTTAACTGACAGGTCAACATATCCTTTACCAGGTGCTGCAACTTCAGAGTTGCCAGAAACATTATAAAGCTCAGAGGGGCCTTGACTATACCAGTGAAGAACTTTGTTTTCCAATGACACTCTTAATGTTCTCATTACTATTTAAATAGTGTCTCAAAAGATCAACCAAATATTCTCTTCTGTTGGCATAACATTGTTTGTCTAGCAGAAACCTGACTGTTCTGGCCATTTATGTTATGCAGTCCAAATCTCAGTGACATATCCTATCCTAATGCTCACTAACCTCTGATTTACCTTCAGATCCATGCCACATTTTATCTTCATGTACTAGCCTCTCTCTCTAAAACAATCTCCTATGGCTTTTTTAGATCCTACTTTGCATGACTACAAAATTTTTATCCAATTAAACTGAAGTTGTCTATAAGTAAAATGTGACAAACTGTAATATATAAAAGCAATTGTTCTATTGCAGTTGGCTAAGTTGTAGAAGTCCTTTTGAAAAAAAGGGATCTTTGTTATTGTTGGGGAAAAAATATGTTTTTTCCAAAATTAAGATTTTGTTCTGTCTAAAGTTAACGGCTTTTTAATCACCATTTGTATCAAAATTTTGGTCAGTTTTTTTTGCTGTGAACAAGAATATTAAATAAAGAAGGTTAAACCTGAAGAAACAGGAAAGAGAAAGGCAGTTTAATGCTGTTCACAAATTAATATATCCTCTATAGTTGAGATAAAATAACACCAAACTTTGGTACTAAATCCAGACTGCTGACTAAATGCCATTCCAAGATAGCTGAGGACTTGCACTCACAATATTTCTTTCATTTTTGCAGGGTATTTCTTCCCCTCCCCTCGTCTGCTAGGGAAAACCAACAGTGTGCAGCCACTGGTGTTGGCCAGGAAAATGCTGTGCACCACTTGGTCAAGCTGATGATGCATGAATTGCTACTTACTCAAGAATCCAGATCAAATGAACCATTCAGTCCTGTATTAGAAGTCATGAGATGTGTTTATGCCCAGCCCCCACACAATTTCTTGCATTTCCTCAGAAGCTACAAGCTTCTCATTATAAAGAAGTGCGAACTTGATGCAGAAGTTATTTCTGTTCTGCAACATCACACCAACTCACTGCCACTTGATGACAGCACACATCCGGTTCTGCAGAAACCCTTTAACCATTTGATGCTACTTTGGCTCTGCCTACTGAAATGATGTATCCTTTCCTTCATTAGCTGAAGTGGTTTTTGCTTCATGGGAGCATAGCTCTGATTTGGAAGGTATGACCACAGCAATATCTAGTAAGTCAGGACAGTGCTGTAACAGTATGACCACCATCTGGCTCCTCAGAGCTACTGTTCATAGTCCACAGCAGACGTACGACATTCCGTACTGCGCGAGGGTGTGGGCAGCAGTATTTTGTGTTCACCAGTCAAGCCACTTAGAAAGTAATGTGTATGGATCTTGAAGACCTTTCAGTGAAAGAGGCTGTTTTATACATTCTGCTCAATAACATGACCAGGATGTGCATACGAAAACTCCAGGACTAGGAAGACGTCAGCCAGAAATACCATGGGGAACCTATAAAAGGGCTTTGTGGTGAGAAAGGCATTCCACAGCATGAACATGATCCACGAATAATTAGATGAAAATTTTCTGCTGACAATCCCCACGGAAGATAAAAGAGGTGAAAAGAAAGAAAAAGACGGAACTAGATGCAAAGGAAATTAGGAAAACAAACAGAAATGCAACCTAAGGCAGTGCAAGATATCTAATTGTCACTTGCACAACAATACTTCTATTCCATCTTTCTTCTTTTTTAATTGGCAGGATCTGAGGCAAATGATTATAATAATCTAAATTCATTTACATTCTGAAAAGACTGTGGGAAAAGAAAGCAATCTTACAATGAGTAATGTAGTAGCAATCAGTGGAGACACTATTTAGAGGTAACTAATCTAACTACAGTTTGTGGACAACATTATTTGAGAGTTTTTCATTCAAATGGATAAAATTTTCATTTGGGAATGTCTTTCATTTAAAACAGAAGATACACTGCATAACTAGACTGAGTCTAGCTTCTATATTGGTTGGTCTGTTAGTAAATTCAACAGACCTACACAATTCACTAAACTGTCCGAGTTTAAAAGGATAAAAGTGCTGTTGGGGAAAGGGCTTTATATACAACTAGAGGAGGGCCCTAGGGCACCCCTCAGGCAGCACAAATATGCTCTAACCCAGAAAGAAGCCCAAGAGCAAAAATCATAGTTAGGTTCCTTTTAGAAAGGTAGTTCTGACAGCAGCAAAAAATAATTAAATAGACAAATGCTGAATCAGTAACCTCCTTTTGTCTCCACAGATCTGCACATAAATCCACATTTATGTCACCTCCAGCAAGGGGAAGTGCATAGAAAACAATTAGGTGTATACATAATGCTGAACCAAGTGAAGCTGATTTAGCTGTCCAAATAGCATCTCTAGCCTCTATACAGTCTGTGAAGAGAGATAAACTCGTCTAAAAGACATTGAGTGTCTCTGTTTGGTCTCTACTCAAAGCTAATGCCTGTAGGAGTTCAGCTTCCCCATAAATTAAGAATTTCAGCAGCTGGCTTACTAAGAATATCCTTCATTATGTACTGTGCCAGTTTTGGCTGGGTTAGAGTTAATTTTCTTCAGAGTGGCTAGTATGGGACTATGTTTTGAGTTTGTGCTGAACACCTGGTTGATAATATAGAGATATTTTTGTCATTACTGAGCAGGGCTTACACAGAGCCAAGGCCTCCTTTCTGCTTTTCTTACTGCCATGCTGGTGAAGAGGCTGCAAGGTTGGGAGGGGACACAGCCAGGTGACCCAAACTGACCAGATGGATATTCCATACCATGTGACATCATGCTCACTAAACAAAGGAGGGAACAGAGCAGGGAGAAGAAGAAAGCAGGAGACATTTGGAGTGATGGAGTTTGTCTTCCCAAGTAACTGTTATATGTGCTGTGGCCCTGCTCTCCTGGAGATCGCTGAACACCTGCCTGCCCTTGGGAAGCAGTGAATTAATTCCTTGCTTTGTTTTGCCTGTGCACACAGCTTTGCTTTTCCTATTAAACTGTCTTTATCTCAACCCATAAGTTTTCTGGCTTTTACCCTTCCCATTCTCTCCCTGACCCCACTGGTGGGGGAGTGAGTGAGCAGCTGCATGGGGCTTGGTTGCTGGCCGGGGTTAAACCACAGTACATACAAACAAGTTTAATAGTACAGCATACAACTGATATGGCCTCCTCCAGAGACTTGCCAAAAATCACAAGGCTATCTCTTCTGTTCTTAATTGCACATGCAGGTTTTCTTCACATCTTCAAATTTAGAAGCAGCTCTAAGTATCTACTGCCCTTTGTAATCACTTTTCCAAAACATGTTTTCCAAAAATCTGTTTTCATTTTCTGACTCAAAATGAATTTTTTCTTTCATATTGGCTCCTTAATCAAATGTATGCCCACGTCTCAAGAAGCAAAATATTTAGTTTCCATGATTAGACAACCAAATATTTATTCATAAGCACACCCACCAGGAACGGGAACATACATAACCACTGATTTTTATCCTAGTTAGTACTTCTATTCCTGAGCCGCTGACAACTAACCAAGTAACCTTCAAGTGAGCACTGTAACTTCAAAACATCAGAACTAGCTATAAGAAAACACGCTTTTCAGCAGTCTGGTCCAGTCCTGTTGGGGCTTGGACTGCAAGTCCATGGGAATTAAGGAGTATTCAGAGGAAATATAGGGAGAAGGAGACATCACAGTATCTGATATGCCAGTGACACAGAGCCTACTGCGCTGGGGACATGCAAAAGGCAAGGAGACAACCAGAACACGTGAAGAGAATAAGGGTAAGAAGTGCTGGGATGTGAATGATAAATCACAGTAGAGGCAAATAGAGGCAACTGATTGAAAAAGAAATTTATGAAGGAGCACTGAAAATGTGTCAAAACGCAATTCATCACTGAGTATCCTAATGTCCACTGGAGCTGCCGTTATCTGCCTGATCCAGAACAGTTTCTCTGCTCAAGTCATAATGCATATTGCATCCAATCAGAATACACTTTTCTGCACAGAGCTTTCCCACAACAGACAACCAGAGTAACCCCTCTGCAGAAACTCTTTCCCACAGAAATCTTTCATCATGAACTCCCTTTGCACATGGAAAAACCTTTCAGCAGCAAAATCCACACACAGTGAATGAAAAGATTTGTCAAAAGTTTGAAGAAAATTCCAGTTGCGATTATCTGCATTATCAAAGTCATTCTTTGTAGACAGCTACAGTGTAAAACCACTCAAAGTCAAATTAAGTCTGCAATAAGCACAGATAAGTTTCCCTCAGTTATATCTTTGTCCTCTGGTCCCTTCTTTACATGAATAACAGTGTCAGCAGATAGAACCTATTTATTTATTTTTGTATTCTGAAAACCTGCCTCAAAAAGTTCTAATCTTCTATGCACTGACAGATCCAAGTTTTCCTACCACAGCTGACTGTACCTCAGCCATCTTTGACAAGCAGATGCTTGCCAATTCTGCTCTTAAAGATATTCTTTGATGGCAACTCCATAACTTTCCTAGGTCACCTACCACAGTGTTCCATTACCCTTACAATACAGGAAGATTTTCAAATGTCCTATCTGAAATATCCTTGCTACAATTTGTCCCATTCATCACAACTATGGTGGAGATATTCTCTACTACTTTTTTAGACGATTATTGAATCATTTTTCAGTCTTCTTTTTAAATAGCTCTGTTTCTTTCAGTGTATCCTTGGACATTTTATTTTTTAGATGTGCTCCCTTCTCTCCTCTATTCTTTTCCTGGTTCATTCACCTCTTGCTGGAATGAGCCCAGACACATGACCTTTCCCATCACAGCTAAAGGTTTGGCTGGAACTACTAACACTTTTCTGTTGCCCTACTGTGTACCCCACTAACTGTAAACATACAAAAAAAAAAAAACCACAACCCTCAATTTCAGATTCATAAGGGGTAAAAAGAGGCTGGCAGTAAATGCAGAAGTGGCGAGTTTCTATCAAAATCGCTTAAGACATGCTTATATACCCCTATAATTGGGTGTTTTAAGTTCTTAAATCCAAACCTGTCACTGCTTGGGCCCATGCCTGTCCACGTTACAGTCATGAGGTCCATAAGGAAAGAGCAAGCAGGCTGTGGGAGATGAGAGTGATTTCATCACTAATGTCTTTTCTTATTTTTTCTTCTTTTTTCACACTTCTGGAGTGTTATCTCATTCTCTCAAGCCAACTGTTTTAACTTTGGAAACACTACCTGCACTGTTCAAAGCCTCAAGACATAAATCTTAGAATAAGAAAATAATTGTTGCTCTTAAGATTAAAAACAGCTCTGCATCTTTTCCATTGACAATGTGCCTATGAAGCAAGCACAGTTTAGACTGTGGCATAACCTACTGTGGTAAAAACTCAGTGTTGCCTTGATGGGTTACATACCATTTAATGTTTCAAATATGTCACAAAAGTAAATTTTTAACTTTTTTTTTTTCCTAAAGGGGCACTCTCAGCCCAGCCAAATGCACTGTTTGTAAACACAAAGCTCATTCCTACTTATGGCCTGCAAGTGGACACACAGCAGCCCTGGAGTAAGCTGTGAGCCAAATCAGAAAGCCTTTACATTCAATTAGTAGTTTTACTTTTCCTCTTGGATTTGTAACTGCAAAAACCAATTTAGGATGAGAATGAGCAGAATCCTTGGAGCTGTCAGGAGTATGGCAGGTCACTAAGCAGAACTCGATTTGACAGAAACCACTCAAAGAAAATACTGAACTCATTTCCCCACCTTCGGCTCTCCCAGTCACCTTTCCCCGCAGTGCTCCCAGGTCCCCTCTGCTCTCATTTCCAATTATTTCTCTTCTTATATTGTGCTTGATCAACAGCACAAACACATGTACTGTAGAAAGGGTACTAGGGAAACTAATTGGAGGAATGCATGTTATTATTTACTTGTTCACTTCTCTTATATATATTTTTCATTAAATAATTATCTGTTTCATTAAATTGAGTTGTAATCTAAAGCAGTATGGACAACTTCTGTTATTTATATTAACCACATGGGGTTTTATTCCAGTGGACACTGAGAGGTCACAGACTACAAGCCATGGTAAGAAAAGAAAGAGTGGAAAACCCACAACATTTGAGTCCTTATATTACTCCTAATTTTTCAAATTTTAAAATACTCTTTGATTTGTTTAAATGATTGGTGAAGTAGTAACACCAGAATTTTAGGGAATCTTCAGACAACAGTCTGATAGGATCTTTCTTGCCTCAGACCAAAATAATAAAAAGAAAGGCATACCTCAATATTAATTTTTAATGAGTACCCAGTCTACACACTTACAGAATCTATCATATTAGGCCTCAATGTTATAATCTTACAAGCATCTGAAATTACATTACATCTAAATGGAATAACCAATAAAACATGTCACTTAGCTCTGGTTCTTTTTGAGGATGACACTAATTTATATTTCCAGAATTCCAATTACATCGCTAGACCACAATTAACCAATACAGTGGAACGATCCATAACATGCAGATGGAGAAATTATCTGAAATTTCATTTCAGATCAATTTGTGGCCTTGGAGCAATACTGCTAGGATCTTCAGCACTCACTGTGGGGATGTTCTCCAGAATAGACTGTGTGTGCCAGGAATATCTAAAGTATGAAGGATATAATATCTACAAGCCTCTGAAGGGCTTGAGAGAGACTAAAAATAAGACTCTTTACCCCTTTCCTATACTACTTGGTACAACGCCTCCAGCTTTCCTTGCAGTCAGGGAATGCCAGAAAAATTCTTCCTGGGAGGACTAAGGTTTTTTTCAACGTCTTTTGTAAGCATGGTTGGTCAAAAATAATTCTTGTGGAAAAGATCTAGACCAAATTTTATTTTAAGGAAATGTAAATGGTTGGTATCTTCTATTAGAAATTTTTCCTTCATGGAAGGCACACATAGCTTTCTACCATCAATAATACCTAGTCCAGGCATAGAACTTAACCCACATAAAAGATTAAGGAAGAAATCACTATTCTGATGAGGCAAAATTTCAATTAGTTTCCAGTATCTTCTTTTTTTTTTTTTTTTTTTTTGCAAATCTTTCTTTTTTTAGGTTTTTTTTTTTCTTTAATTACAGAAGAGATAGGAAGGCTTACTACTTCTTTAAAAAAACTTAATACAAAATATAAAATCTAATGTAAATTTTAGACAGCAATAAAATGTTTTAAATTTTCATCAAAAAAGGTCTACATGCATTCCTTTTCAGACAAGTCCTGTTCACAGCTGCTCTGGAAATAAAAGCATGCTACAAAAGGCCATTGTGCAATCTCTTACGTGATGGCCAGACTTCGCTAACGAAGATCTGTGGAAGGTCTTTGTACGCCTTCCAGCCTGCGCATTGGATTTATTTTAGGTGGGACACAGTGCGCGCAGAACTGAGCCCACCCTTTAATCCTGAGGTTCATCTGCCGGGGCCAAGCGAGCTTGGAATCTCTTATGTACTGTATTTGCTTTAATGCTGAAGATCACATCCCTCCTTTCAGTGGCTGAATTCGAAAAGTATCAAAACCTACCTCTTATACACAGTTAATAGACTAATTCCCTTAGCTCAAGTAACAAAATGGGCTTTCTAAATCCAAACCTTCTAGTGCTTAATAACCACTCTGTAAATTCAGTCAATCTTTCAGTATTTCAGGACAATTTAACCATCACAGATCAACAGTAGCACTGATACAGAGACTCTCACAGTGACTTTCTGCCCTGTAACCCCAGACCCACCTAAGCTAGAAACCCTGGAGCTTCACAAAACTCATGACACCAACCACAAGTGCCCTTGAAGCACAATACATCAACTGCTGCTGGAATCAGTCACAGAAGGACACTTGGAGCCGACAAGCCAGACTCAAGTTGTCATGCCTTCACAAGAGCCTCTCAGGCAATACTTCCTAGATCTCTAAGTTCTTGGAAGCAATCTTAGCTGCAATGAAGAGCAGCACAGATGGATACTCTGGTGGAGCAATAACCCTGGCCTCCTACGTGCTCCACAGAAGTCAGCATTGGATTAGTAACTCCCACACAAAGCTATTGAAATTGTGGGTGAGTTGGCTGTGAGTAATGGTCACTCAGCTGTCTCCCCTTACTACCACATTATCTGAGTTTTTCAGGGTGTTTCAATTCCCCTCTTATCTTGTGTAGTGGGGAATCAACCATAATACAGAATTATGTCAAATGCTGGTAAAGGCATTCATGAGCAATATTATTCCTTCCAAAACACGTATGCATGAAGTAACAGGCCAGTTCAACTGGATGTTTGGGTCAGGAGCATGTAAATGTGTAAATGGCTATGTGCTGGCATATGTTTGTGTGCATGTGCACAAGCTCATATGCACTAACTCATGCTCTTCAGCTAATTATTTTCTCAAAAATAGCTCATTATATTGTAAACTGTGTTGTGCTGACACTAACTAACCATGGCAACTGCCAAATGTATAAAAAGCATACAAATATTCCTTTCAAGGCACAGTCTGTGTTTGACTCTGCCTTTTTAAAGCTTGTATGAAAACAGTGGGATGCAATAACACAACACTAATTTATGAAACTGCAAAATAGAAGACTTGAGTAAGTTTCTGAAGAAACTTACTATTTTTTAGTATTAAAGTCAAAAGCATCATCCTACAATCCTATCTGACCTCCTGCATAACACAGGCCATGGAAACTCACTCAGGAAGTACTGCTATGAGCCCACACCTTCTGTTGAGATACTATGTATAGGGGGGGGAAAATCATTCAGAGCAGAAGTCTTTTCCAGTCTTCTAAGACTGACAGCACTGAGCCTCATTCTTTAACTCTGTGCAGATACTCAGAACATTGATGGGATACCTATGTTCCCAGGTAGTTAATTAATATGCATTAAAACCAAATCAAAGATGACACTGCGAACAAGCACAAATAGTATCTGCTGTAATATGCAAGATGACTGTAAATCCAGTTTTATTGCGTATGAACCATACAATGCACTATACATGCATTAAAACATGCTCAAATATTTGCCTAAAGTATTTTATATGATAAAAACCTTGTAATTTTAACAAGAAATTATGTCCAAAAAAATGTTGAGTCCTCTATATATGGTCCACAACAGAACAGATTGAACACATTTGTGTGGAGAATGTTACCCTCTTCATATATGGGATCTTTTTTAATTAAATGGAAACATTTAAAAACTTGCCAATGGAAAGGGAAGAATTTAATTTCAAGTTTCATTAAGGAGCTTGCTTTCACAGCTAAGACTAAGGAAAATGGCTAGTAGTCCCAGCTGTGTGCATATTATACAGAAACATACCAAAAAAATTTAATAATTAAAAAAACAAATAAAAGAAGAGGCGTGCCAGCAAAGCTAACATCTTTGGCATCCACTCAATATGCTTATAAAGCATGAAGCAATTACCTACTCTATCTTTTGGGGCTAGAGCACATTTTTGTACCTTCATGAGCTCACTGATGCTTCAGAATGTAGCAACTTAGCTTTTCTACTTCAGCATTATCCCAGAGCTGGGCAGCAGTCTGTCTCTACTGTGATGGACTTTGAGGATGACACAGGGCACAAGGTACTCCTACATATTTTTCTGGGGGTTCTAAAAGAAAATCAAGTCAGTTGGTAATAATGAAGCTGCTGGCAATAATACCAAAAGCACTGCTCAAGGCATTCAATATGTTAAGAGGTAGTAGACCAGATGCATTCATATTCTGTTGAATTTACCTTTCATAGTATTAGGAGTTCAGAAAAAAAAATAGTCTTTCTCTCATTGGCATCATCAGCACTATCACCATCACACCGTTGCCATCTATTCAGAAAGTTCAAAAAGCCTACGAAAGGAACAACCCCCAGAGTACCAACACACACCACACCTACAAACTGCAGGCAAGGACCAACCAGTCAAGACATTTCATCCACCTACGGATGATTTCCTGCCACCCTTGTTTTCTCACAGGACCTTCAGCCAGGGGCAGGGAGTGGGCTCTAGGAAGCCCAATTGTTTTAGCATCATCAGACAACTCCTGTCCACTCTCTTCCCTGCAAGGGCTCTGCTGCCTCTCCCTGTCACATGGCCTGATGTACATCCATTATATGAACAAGACACAGGTCAGCATTGTAAAATGATGGGTGAAATGTACAGGCTGATCTTGGGATAGAAACATGTTTAGTCACGTGAGGGGAGACACTGCATGAATCCACAGGTACCTGCAAAAGAGAACGGGCATCGTGATATGCAGGGACCAGCAAGACATGATAAATTTTTGGATACTGACTTTTGACTGCTTGGTATGTTGTCATCTTCTCAGACTTCTTCACATTGGTACAAGCAAAGGGAACAAGCAAATCTCTCTGCAAGTCAACAGGCTTCATCTAAACTCTTGCTACATTTGTAGGCAAAGCTTTCTCTTGGAACAGAGGCATACAGAGAAGGATTTCATTAATCTAGTAAGTTTTCTTGCTTAGAACCATTAAAGGGGGAAAAAATAGTAAGTTTAGATCTCTGAAGCTCCAAGGACAATTCACTTTACTTGCGTGAAAGGCTAATTTTTTAAGAATAAGCAGCAATAAGTAAGGCATTACTTCTCACGCTGTCTAACAGAATCACACAACGTCTACTTACAGAATGCTGCCACAGGACATTTGTCCATCTGTGCTGCTCTAATCAGAGGAAGAAACATCTTATTTTTCTCTATATATTTCTATATTGAAATGCTCCCATTAAGCTAGTAACAATGTTAGCACTAGGAACAGAATTTAATTCCAAATCACATACCTAACTCTTGCCAATCACTATTTTGAAAAAGCTTTTCCTGTTGTTCAGAATTGATTAAATATATAGCAGTCTGTGCTAAGGGAAAATAGGAATTTCCTGCTGTTTCTGATATACACCAGAGATCTACCATAGACAGAAATGACACTAAAATATCTGGCAGTACATCCCTTATGCATCTACTTGTTAATGATTTTAAACTAAAATCTGCTTTCCTTAAATATTTTAAAATCTCCCTGCCTGAGCCATTACAACCTTTTAGTCATTGCTCCTCACCTGTCTGTTATCATTATTTAAATAAGTTATCTGATGTAAAAGCACTGGAGTAAATTGGCAGTTGAGGGTGAAAATGCAAATACTCTGGTTATCAGAGCTAACAGAGCCAGCCTGCCTGCAAGCCTCTGTATGAACAGTGGGATGACTTGCTCACCGAGGCTTGGGAAGGGTCCATCGCATCCAAGCCCCGACAGACTGCACTCCTTCATTCTCACAGTTAACATCCAGGATGGTTTGGGTTTTGTTGGTTTTTTGCATGGTTGGTTTTGGGGCTTTGGGATTTGTTTTTTGTTTTAAGGCAATAAGAACATATCTGAACAGGTAAGATGAAGCTCGCTAGCTGCTAGCTACAAATGTGGTACTACAGGGTCTGGGGAGCTGGTTTTTAAAATAAGGGCTCTGAAGAGACACAGCATCCCCATAACAAGAAAAATCACCCAATCCCATCCACAGTCATGGAACATGATTCACCTTGATTCCAGTTTATGTATCTGGGCACTGGCTCTGCACTGCACTCCTGTTGTTTCTGTCCTATCTTTAAATACTTTGCTTTAAGGAAAAAGGAAATGTCAGCAACTGAAAAGCATAATGTCTTTAAAACTATTTCCTTCCCCCTTACATGTTAATTTCAACAGCTCCACAGAAGTACCAACTTACATTCATGCAAGCAGCGTAACACCAGCCGTAGCAATTCTCTCTTCTCATTCTCTCCAGTGATTGCCTCAGATAAACAGGCTTTAGTTATGGTTCACAGACTGTTTGCCACGTGCTCCTCTTCATCATAGTTTCATTTCTAATGAAGGTTTCAACACTACCTGTAGCAACCAACCCACAATATGAGAAGTGGAAGAAGTCCTTTCAGGGGTGGACCTCCGAAACTGATAAAGGAATCAGCAAACTTGTTGTACAAACTGACTGTAACAGTGTATGAATAAGTTTTCCTACCCTTGAGACTCTGTTTCCCACAATTCCTTTGGACTATTATGTATATTTGACCCCTGTAACCCTTCCCCATTGGCTGTGAAACCTGGCCCCTGTGGGCGGGGGTCTTAGACCCCCTAGCTCCATGATTGGATGTATGCTAATTCTCCCGGACCCTTAAATACTGAGCCATACGCAAATGAACTGTCTCTTGTTCCTGCTCTCAGAAGAGTCTCGTGCTCTGCTCGCCTCCTGCATGTCTCCCGGGGTGGTCTCTGTGTTCCCGGCTGGGAGCTCTGGATGCCACGTGGCCGGGGGAACAAGGCAGGAGCTTCCCCTTCCAGGATCATGGATTGCTTATAGGTCCTGGATTGCCCTTCAGCTCCTGCAACTACCAAAGTAAAAGATAATCTGCTACTGATCTTCTAATTAAGCATACAAAGCTGATTGTGTTAACCTGAACATCTCTGCCTGATTTTTCACTTTAGAGGCCCTTAAGATTTCCAATTCCATTTCTGTCTTCTCAAATCACACAAGAATAATGAGGTTGAAAATGGAAGTAGGGCAATATGACACATATCCTCAGTGGTACCACAGTACTGAGGGTAAGATGTAGGTGGCAGAAACAAAACCATGTGAAAAGAGAAAGACCAAGGCTAAAAGAACCTCAGCAACCAAAGATACAGATGTATTTTCATTTTAGTCTCCCATTTGACTCATGTGAAAATACTGGCAGGCTTGAAATCACTGCATTTCTCTTTGTTCAAAAGCCACCTTCTTCATTTGAAAAGGTGTGTAAATTGATCTGCTGATCTTTCTGTGCTTGGCTGTTCCATACAAGATGTATACAAAATTGTCATCTGTGTTTTTACTGCATCAGTATCTTCTGTGTTCTGAAATATTAATGGTTTTCTAAACCTGTAGATTTGGTAAAGTTTTATGATGTTAAGTGTTCTGTAAATTTCCTCATTTCCCTCCCAAATTATCTGGCCATGAAATGCAACCTTATAACACGAAGGGAGCCTGAATTACATGAAAACACTACCTATGTGTTGTATAAGGATTGTGTTGTTTGCTGTCTTCTTGTCTTGATACAATGAGAAACCACAGGTAGACAGATGAAGTTTATGTGCTTTCCTTTACTAGATATGTCCCTATAAGATATCAAAAACCACTGAATGCCCTGACTCTAAGGAGCCTTGAGTCACTGGACCTTGTTGCTTGGGTTTGCGTTGGAAATTCTAAACCTGATATGGGAAAGCTGTGCTTGCTTGCAGTTCAAACCAGTCATTATGTGCATACCAACCTCTGCTATAGCTCGTGTGCACAGTCTAATGGCTGGCTTTGCACAATGGCCAAGAAGAAGACTAAGTTACAACACCCCTAGATTAGATCTCTTGAAAAGAAAGCGGAGCTAAAGAAACTATGCTTTTATATTAGTGGTATCTAAAATATTATCATATCCTAAATCAATGAAAAGTACTATTGCATCACAGAAACCACTGTCTGGAATGCATAAATATATGTGAAATATTTCAACAGAAAATACTGCACTTCCAGCTCCAGAGCCATAGCTTGGTCATATACTACTTGAATGTACAACAAAGGTGCAATATAAACTACTAGTACAGAAGACAGAATGGATTTGTATTAAGGGATAGTGGGCCGTATGATGAATCTGTCCTTTGTGCTTCCATCCGCAATCCAAAGCTCTGACTAAATTTAAAAAGTTAATAATGGCTTCAAACTGGATAGGACACTGCTGCTGTATTTTCAGAATTTCAGAGGAAAGTGCAACAGAAAACAAAACTCATGACTTTTAGAACAGGTATTCTCCATATTTACATTTATATTGAATTTATTGAATACATATAAGAAACAGTAATTGATACTGATCATACAATGCTACACTCTGCATTGTTCTCTTGCCTTTCACTTACTCTGATATAAAGTTTTATCTTACAAAGTATGTATTATTTATACTATGGAGTATTTAATATCATGATGCAAATCTGAAGCTCAGAAAGTAGAGGAAAATAGTGCAGGTACCTCAGCGTTACAATAAAGAAATTTTTTTTCTTCAAGAAAAGTTTTCATTTAATCTTTTGGTAAACTTTTTATAATTTGAAAAACATTTGTAATTTCACATTTTTTCCCAAATACAGTATAAGTTTAAGAGAATGCAGGCACATACATCAATTTATTATGTTACCAATTAAGGACACAGTTCTACATCTCTTCTACAAAAAATGTATACAACTAGAGGGTATTTTTTTCAAGTCATACTTCATTGGGTTTTTTATCCTCTTCTCATGGGAAATTCTCATCAAGTATAATAAGGATGAAACCAATAAAGTTTGAAAGAAATTAAATAAACTCCATAGAAATTACTCTAAACATCATATGGGTCATAGGAGAGTTCAAAAAAATATTTATGTAGCTAACTGAATTCTATAGCAGAGAGATATTACCCTAATAAATCCCATGAGCTGCTTTAAGAGGGCTATGAATATGATATAGCCCTCCACCAAATTCTACAGGACTTTTTAATCAATGAAACAAATACCCCAGCTCTCCCCAGAAGCAATGCAAGAGGAGAATGCGCACAAGAGCACTGGAAAGTGTTCTAGAAAAATAGCTCATTTTAGCTTCATTTTTTGGTGGGTTTTTATACAGAACAGGGCTAGTGAAGGCGGGAGAGAAACAGGGGGAAATTCCAATCTTGTGATTGTGATTAAAAGCTCACTTTTTGCACCTTAGTAGCTGATAGAAAATGATCAACTATATAATTAAATGAATGAAGAATTTTAAAATGTTATGGATGGAAAATCACCAGTGAAAAGGAGGACACAAGATATGAGGTATATTAGCATAAGCAAATACTGAGTAGGCAATAGTCCAGAGGCATTCATGCAGATCCTCATTCTATGGGTCTCAATCAGAAAAAACTCTTAAGGAAGAATGGACATTTTTGGTCAGTGGTTTTTATTTGATGGAGAGTGGAGGAGAACAGGGAAGGGAATCTTTGGTTTCCTTTTCTAGATGGAAAAGTGTGTTTGACCAGAAGAGAGTCAATGCAATCAAAAGGCTGCTTTAAAAGCCAAGAATTCAAGTATACCATGAGAATTATAAATGTGAAAATGGAGCTATTGAAAGAATGTCTCTGAAGGCTTTCCTGCTTCAAATGCAAGGTGCTTGTCTTGGAAATGATAAATTGAGACAATACTTTCAGGCTCCCTTGCTACAATTACATCCAATCATATAGGGTGACATTTCTTTGATTTCCACTCCAAGACTTCATTACATCTCGTTTAATTTCTCACCAAAAAGAACTCAGAAGGGAATAATTCAGTTAGTGTACAATATATTTTTCTATGTCTACATCTCTGTTCCATGTATATTAATTATCGACATGTTCATGTAATTTGACAAAATGATAAAGCATTCTCATTTTAGTCTCTGGAAATCAAACTGTAGTCTTTAAGTTATGTTTTAAATAAACTGTGAATAAAATTACTATAGCCTAACAGTACCAAAAAAATAGCATTTCGTTCTGGTGTTTGAAACTGCCAACCCAACGATCAGCAACATCTCCATGAGGTTCTGGCCTAGCCCACACAAGCTGTCTCTGATGAATGCAAAAGGCTGAGTACCATAAAATCTATGTGGCAGTACAGGCACTTTCTCATAGTCTCATTCATAACTAATGTGGCCTGTTATGAGGCTGATGAGTGAAACAGCCACTGTGAACAACCAGTAGAGGGATCTGTAGCATATTTATGGCAATAACAGTCTCAGTACTATGGCATTATCATCCTCCTTCTTCTGGACAACTGTTAGAAATAATTTGAACAGACCTCTTGTCCATTTATCCACTAAACATGCTTCCTGCCAGAATACTTGTTTGCTTCTTGCATTCACAATGCAAGCTTGTGCTGTTGTGAAAAAGGAATTTTGTTATCCATCTTCAGAGCTTTTGTCCTATTTTTTCAAAATCCAGTAAAGCATATATTACAAAGGAAAAAAAGTAAGGCAAGAGTGCTGTGCCAACTACTAACACTGTAGGACTGCAATTCAGAGAGGATTACCAATTTCTTAGTACAGCTTTTGCAGACACTGTCTTACAGTGTATTATAGAGATTGTTCTGAAACCATCATGGTCAAAAGTAGACATCCTGGAATTAAAATGAAAGGCATTTAACAGCTGAGCTCCCCAGTACAAAGATTCACACCACATCAAAACCAAAAAATATATTTATCTTCACTTTGGTTTTGCCTATTGCTATGTCTCAGCATACTGATTGTTCTGCTTCCCCATCCTAACATCCTACCAAATCTGCACAGCAGCTTCCACAAACACAGTTCTCTTTTACTAGGACTTGTTAAGCACCCACTGTGATAGCAGCAGACCATGACCTATGCCAAAGAAAAAACAAAATGGTGTGTGAAAGTTCATAATGTCAACAAATATCCATGACTGTATTGGTTTTCTCACTTTTTTTTCCCCAGAAAAACTTCACAGATGTTTCCTCATTCCACAGGAGTCATGTTGTTGATTCATCAGCATCCTTTTATAACTGCATCCCTCCTGCTGCCTCCTGTGGTGACACTGCAGAGCCCATGCTAATAAGCCCAGCAGATGTATTAGCCTGGGCTTTGCCACATATCCAGCTTCTTGTGTGGTTGTATATCACCAGGACAGCATGCAGTCCCAACTGGGAATGAGTGAATAACGCAAAAGTTTGAGTCAGCTCCTCAAATTATTTTTTTCTAAAATCTACTTCATCATTGAGCCTCCATATTTTCTTCTTCCACTAATTCTTAAAGATTACAGTCATGGTTCTACAATGTCTGCATATTCTCCATTTACTCAGCAGTACAATTTTCTCTAACTGGGATAAAAGCACAAATTATATTTCCCTTGACCTACCTAAATCACTGTCTAGAGAGTTCATGCTGGCATCTCTGTGAATGCTGGAAGGACAGATTATACTCAATCTAGTGGAAATGGCCTATAGAGGCAAATTAGCCCTTCACATAACCTTAAACAAACATGAAACGGCAGAATGGCTTGACGTCATTTCATTGATTTACACCATTTACCTGCTGGTTTTCATCTGGTTCTGAGTGCATTAACAAATTTATCCATTTGTGAAAGCATTGTTTGATGCACTTTTTTACTTGATGCTCCTCCCTGAAAGAAACACTTTTCCTGTTGAAAGATCCTAGTCCAGAAATCATTGAGTAACATGCTCAACATTTTAAAGCCCAACTACAGACTCCAAAAAGTGCTTCATTTAAAGTCCATGCCTTAGTAGCCTAAGGTATATGAAATATGTAGTGCCTGAGTCATGCAGAGTCTGAGTCACTAAAAAAATATAATAAAAACAACTGGTTTTTACTCCTCTACCTCTGATACATGCTTATGCTACACAGAAAATGGGAACACTATGAACACAGATGCTCCAGTGCAAAACTGTTAAGAGTCACAAGATGATAAGACATCACAGAGACAGCACGTAGCCCTGGTTTCATCTCTTCAATGGAAACTAAAAATGTGAGCTCACACAGAAATTCAAGTACTTTAGCTCATGCACAATTCCAGCAACACAGATCTAATGGCACCACCTTGCAGCAGGCTGATTTATTGTCACTGTTGAATTGCCTTGGGAACCTGACAGCTGTCATTGAGAGGTAGCTAATATATAGTACAGAATATTTCATTTTTTTAAAAGAACTATATTAAAATTAGTTGGGTTACATGGTTAAAGCATCCAAAAGTAGGGTGCTAAAAGAGCTCAAACTTCAGCTATCAAGAGCCCTCTGCTCTGTCTTTAAAGCCACCTTCTGTTTTGTACAGAGTACACTATTACTCTATAGCTGTCCTGCAGAGAACAGATCACTAGTCATTTTTTGCATATCACTTTTATACTGGAGGTAGATCAAGACATCAACTAATCTGACCCCACAGAATTAAATCAGGGGAAGCTGTAATGTGCAAGAAGCAGGAAAGAACCCCACTAAATATAAGATGCTATCAGAAAGAACATAAGGCTCTTTAGTAAAACAAAAGAAAAGAGGAGCTACCTACTGAAGAAATGCCAGTCTCCTCAGATGCAGGTTCCTTTCCTCAGAAAATCCAGAATGTAGGATGCAGTGGAGACCAATGTATGAAAGACTTCAATCTATGGAGAAAGCTAGAGACAAATGGCAGCAGGTGCCTAAGCAAGATCCTAATATCATCATGTGAACAGTGCAGCAGACTGTGTCCTATGAGTAGGAGGATAAGCTGCTAACTTTAAAAGATTTACAAGGAAAGGAGGTCTCAGAAAGAACACAGAGACCCTTCGCTGTTTTATCTCTTTTCTTGCTGTTTATCTTTCAGTGAATTAACAGTACATTTGTCCTTAATGGGTACTTTTGGATCATAGTCAACCTATGCTCTCAGAGAGAAGACGCTTCTCTGATGGCCAGCACAACCAAGGGGTTCCTATGACAGGCAGCAGTAGCTAGCCCTCAATCCAAGGAGCCTCCCTAGCAGAGTTAATCCATAGCAACCCACCTGGACATAGGCAGATGGTGCCATGTCATCATGCTTATGAGCCACCCAACACGGGGCATTTCATGACAGACAACTACTCCCAGCACCTCTCAATGCAGATTTTAAGCATTATTCTTCCCCTGACACCAGCTTTGTAGTTTCTCTTCTTCTCTAGCACTGGCTTTGGTGCTTATTCAAATCCTGCTCACCAGCAGACCTAACTAAACCCAGCCAATAGTTTTCTGCTAACACAGCTCAGTGCTAAAACAGCAGCCATGACAAAGAGATGCGAACACAGTACTTTGTACTTGCAACCCACTATTCTGCAATTGCTTTCCATCTTTAAAAGACTCTGAAAAAAATCATAGCTTTTATTATTTATGGCTTGGCCCTTCATAAATTTGTGTGTTTTCTGTAGGCATTTAAAACTAATCTTTGGAAACCCTAGGGATATAGAGAAGATCCTTTCCAAACCATCACTTGACAAGGAATAAAATGCTTCTTTTGGTTATTTCCATGGTGGTTGAAATGGGGTGATGTGCCAACAGTGGCACATTGTGGAAATATTCCATCACCATCTATGGACAGAAAACAGCACAAAATAGCTACATGTTGGACTTTTTTTCCCATTTTATGCCTATTCTTTATAAACTCGGGTCACTACTTCAGACATTCCATTCTAGACACTTCTCAACCTTACAAATATGACATGTTTTTCACAGTTTGTTGGGAGGTTTTTTGAACAGACATTATATGTATACACTGAAATATGTCCATTTCTTTGTCAAGGGTATTAGCCATTTTTCTGTAAAGTGATTTCACAAAGTCTTCACAACACTTTCACTGTCTTGAACATAGTCCTTTTAGCTTTAAAGATCAAACAGCCCAGACTAAACATTACAATGAATGCACACAGCATACCCACCACCATGGGACATGAAAAGAAGCATGAATCAGTTTCTGCTGTTAAATAAATTGGAAATTTTTGGCCTTTTAAAGTATAATTGCAGCTTTTTCTTCAGATGCAATAAAACCAGATTTAAACATTACCCTTCGTCTGCCTTTCTCTTTACTCCAGAAACCCCATTTCTATTTCTCACACAGTAGTGACAACTGAGCCTGATTACTTTATGTTACTGCATGTTTGTCATGATGTTTAAGGATAAGAAATATTTAACCTGTAACCAGCTTCTCAGCGCCAGTTTCTCCAGCTGATATGTCACTTGCAAGAGAGTTATTAATTAGTTTCATGACCTGACAGAACTAGAAGAATCAGTAAGTCTCACCCAACTACTCGAAATACTGTTTAGGAATTGAATTTCCAAAAGCCGTTTCTTATTCCCTTCAAGAAATGCTTACATAAGTGATTTCTGAGTTGGCACTGAAATGGTTGGAGTGGGAAGCCCAGTAAAGAACCTCCAAACAAATATCCTGTGCAACGAATGGACAAGTTAGCCAGGGGTTTCAAACATACCGGTAAACCCTGAACCTTCCTGCTGTTTCTACTCTGAAATGTTGCTAAAAGAGGCAGCATGAGGTTCCTTCTTCACTGTCCTCTAATTACCCTGAGCAAATCAACTGTTTTCAAATTCACAAGATTATTATTCTCCCATTGCCAATCTAAAATGCTGAAGCTGAAAGAAAACTGTGTCCTTTCTGACTCACTTGTTCAGTGCCAAAGGTATAAGTGAGCAGCCTTGTGCCTCCTGCTTTCACACAAAGGGTACACGCACGGCTCTTTGCTTCCTGAAGAAAAACCTGTATGTGTGGGCCAAAGAAATTCTCTCTCCCAGGGCTCTTTGAGCTCTGTAATGCTAATGGAACTTAAAATGGGACTGATAATATTTTCAGTTGTAGTTCCAAGAGGCTACATTTTTAAAAAGTAAACCATGTTCAAATATTCAGCGGTTCTCGCCATGATTTCTTGCTGCTCAGTAAGTATCCTTGCAGCTTCAAGGGAGGCTCCGCCGAAAGACACACTGATACAGATAGTGCTGCCTAATCAGCCTACAGAAAATGCTGAAGTCAGATACGGGTCTGTCAGTTAAGAGAACAATGATACACAATTAATGTATTAACAACAAGGGCAGAACTATATGATCATATGCTAATAGTATTCCATTTACCATACAGTAGCCCACAGCCAGCCAGACAGCAATAAATCCATGGCATTTTTAAATTCTTATCTGCAGAACTAGAACATATACAGGGAGGACCCAGAGATGTAGTAAGAGCCATGAAGTGGTAAAATGTCATAGTTCAACAATTAAAAGATGAATAAATAAATAGCAGGCTGGTAAGATAACACATCAGTTAAATGCTAAACAAAGTACTGTTTATATTTAAATATGTATACATTCCTTTTTTTTCTCCCAGACAAAAAAAGCACCCAAGGGATGTTAGTGCTGAGATTCTTCAATGCTAAGGTGACACTAAAACCAGAAGGAAATTAAGAACAACCTTGAACAAATGAACCAGGAAACAATGCTCATTAGCAACCAGCCCAAGTGTTGGAGGTAATCTAAAGTACAGAGAATGAGGGTTACCATGGCCACTGGTTCAGGGACATTTAGGAGGAGTAGAGGAACAGTAAAGAGAATTGTATGAACAGTATTAAATATACATGATGAAAACCATGCATTAAGAAAACCTTGTCTAACATATATTTAACTGAGAAAGACACTCTACTAATACTATTCAGAACCACTTTGAGAATAAAAGTATTGATTTGATATTACTGATTAGGTAACTCCTTCCCTTCAGTTGTCAATCAAGATCATAATGCAAAGGCTTTGAGGACAAATGGTGCCAGAGAACTCTGTGGCAGATAGATTTTCTCTCTTTCTTAGACAGATTATGCCAACTGAAATACTTCTTAATAATTTTATTTAGTTTCTTTCCTTGATTTTCATTCAAACAATATTTAAATTAAAAATTATCCCTACAAAGGAACAAGGCTTGCCAAATGCTGTTCAGCATCATTTATTTAGAGCAAGCTGCACTTAGATGACTGTCCAGTGGCCCATGACATTGTGTCCAATTTATAATCCAAATGCCAAAAAGAAAAAGAGACACAGGAAATATATTTGATTTTAATAGGAATATGGAGTCAATGAGTTCTTATTGTATTACTAAACTGTCTTGTCTGGCATCCAATTATCAGCTGTAGCCTCATAGAGTGTTCTTTTACAAAGTTTCTGTGAGTTAAAGCCTTCTTTCTCCACAAATAAAGACTTATTCCAGAAAAAAGATGAAGCCTTGAGCTAAGGTTACCTTATCCAAAGCAGTACAATGTCTGTTGATGTTACCTTAAAAGTGATAAATTATCACGCAACAGTTATCTAACACCTTGAAAAGAACTTAATCCTTCATATTAAAAACTTTTATTGGTTTCAGTGGGAACTGGATCTCTCTCCAATACTTACCCATGCACTGCCAAAAATAATCTGTGATAACTGGATAATGCAAGCATGGATCAAAGGAAGACAACATGAAGAAACATGAGAGGAGCATAAGAGTCTTGCTAAAGATAGGCTTGATACTTCTGAGGTGCTTCAGTCTGTCAGATTTGTTAAAAAAAACAGAAACAAAGAAAGGCTTTACATTATTTCTAGGTTCAAAAACTGACAAATTGACAGACAAATCTATTTTTTCCCTCTAAACTTCTGAATGTGGGTGTTCATATCACAGATGAGGAGAAGCCACACTTATTATCAGAGTAGGGGAAAAACCCCACAAGCACCCACCATCCTGAGTGGTGTGGCACTGAGGTGCTGAGCTTGCCAAAAGACTGAGTGCATAGCCAAGAGCTCACCTGGCTGACTCATTTTCCTCAGAATATTTCAGTAAAAGACAATCACACAGAGCAAAACAACACAGCAAGCTTATAAGTATGTATTTTCAAATGTTACAGTTTGTGTTTCAGATTCCTCTTGCCACACTAAGACAGTCTCCAACTTGTACAGACCAATTATGCTGGGTTTGTTCTTGACAGGTCTTCTAACTGGCTTCACATTGATGCAAAGACAGGATTCAGTACAGGACACAGCTTCTGTTGAGAAGGTTTTTTTAAATTTAAAAAAAAAATTCATAGGAACTGACCCTTTTACACAACACCAGGTATGCAAGAACTAGGTAAGAAGGTGGAAGAAAGGGATTCTTTCAATGGTTTCTTTTTCCCTTTGTGTTAGTTAGTGGAATTGAAATGATTAAGGGATACTAAAACTTGATGCTGGAAGCTAGTCAGAAGGAAATTAAAAGCTTCTAAATCTGACCTAGAATAACGGTGAAGAAAGGAAGGAAGTGTGTCCTAAAGGACCCTCTGTGGCTCTCCCAAGCCCAATTTCATTCAAGTTTATCCTAAAAGGCAAAAAACTTCTTGTAGCTGTTCTCAATGTGATGAATCTTGAACACCATGTCATACTCTGACCAATGTCTTTCCACAGGCTTAAATGATGAATTAGTAGTAGAAGCTACTATATAATATAAATAAGAAATGGCAGCAACCAAATATTTAGCTATATGATTTTTCCTATTTTTTAGTGCAACTGGTATGACCATTGTTAATATTCAGCAGAAACTTTCCACACAAATAACTTCATTCAAAAGGAAAAAAAAAAAGTCAGATAGTCAAACATCAAGTGCTGTGCATCATGACAGTAGGTGGAAAAGAAAGCCATAATTTTAAAACATTGAATTCATGCAATTAAGAGACATTTCGAGAAACAGTTTTACAAACTAAAAATTTCATAAATTTTAACATAAATAACTATTCACTGACAAGCACATAAGATGCTTCACTGCTCCTCAAAGCACATAGCTTCTCAACTCAGGTCTTTCTCTTGGCCCTATCTCTAACTCACAACCTCCTTGCTGCTGCTACAAGATATGCTCAACATCCTCTCACTCTCCCCCAGCCTACATTCAGTGCCTTCCAATTTTGAAATCTGCTGATTTATATACCCAGAAAAGAGCACCATGGATGCTCTCTTATATAGCAGGCCACAGATCTGCAATACACATTTACAGACATTGTAATTAATTAGCTTTTACCAGCCTTTAATCTACAGTGGTTAACTGTTATCAGAGTAAAGACCTTATTTCAGCTCCATGCATTTCCTTATTTCCTAGCCACTGCCTGTCTTTACACACCTGGTAGACTTAAGAGTCATCAACTACCAAATTTCACATCAATGCAATTATATTTAATCAACTCTACTTCATATTTCTTTTTGATGAGATTACAAGTCATTTTGACAAGAGTTATTTTCCACAGGTTCATGTTGATTGGCATTAATTATATTGCCTTCTTTTAATTCTTTATTAATTAATCTTTATTAATTTCAATATGCTGCTCTGTTTTGCAGAGTGCATAAATGGATCTCCATGAGCAACAGTGTATTTTAAAAATGGTAGAGAAGTTCTGAAAAATTCAACAAAGAACTTCACTGTAGAAGCTGCAGGTCAAAAGCAAACTGTTAGACATCTGTATTGAGCTCTAATGAAATGCTACTGTCCATATCACACATAGCACTATGAACTTCAAGACAATGTATTGAAAGCAGTGCAGAAATACCAAGGGAAAAAAATAATTCTCTGCCTATCAAAGCAGAAAGGAAAGAGTCAGAGACTCAAGCATTCTTTTGCCCTTGAATCCACAAGATCTAGCTTATATAGGGTAACACTAAATACTATATCCTCTGATTGGCCACGAGGACTTTTGAAGCTTTTCTTTACTGGACTATACTTCATTCTTCTACAGAATTTTTTGTAAAATACAGGGAATATAATGGCCAGCAGACTACAAGTTCTTGGAAGCTGTATCTTCCTTGGTGGGAAGGGAGTAAGAATCAGAACATCTCCTGCTCATTTCCAAAGAATGCATTACAGGATATCAGACTCTAGTCCTCAAAGCTGAGCCCAGCTCCTCTGCTGATGCACCTGATCAGCAAGCGAGGTAGCTCTCCAGTCAGGTCTCACAGGCACAAGGACAACTTGCCAGGTGTTGCAACATCGAATTTGAAACAACAGACTAAAGAAGAAAAAGAAGAATCTCTTCCTTCATGGAAAAATTCTAAATATTATCATCCCCATTACTATCCAGAATAAAATTCCAGCTCAATGTGGGTTACTGTCTGAAGGCTTGTGAGCTTCTTAAGATGTAAAAGTAAGTGCCAAAAGAGCCTCCCCAAAGAAAGGAAAAAGAGAACTGAGGGTGAACAGGGACACTCTGTGAGCACTGTACCACTTTACATTTATTTTCCTGTGCTTGCCAGGGCACAATGTGCGGGCTAAAATTCAGCAGATCCAACTAGCCAAGAAAGACTCACCAAGCAAGCTAAACATGTATCGTGTGCTGATACCCAGAAAGTCTGAAGACAATTTATACACAAGCATGTATTTGAACACTCCAGTATCATCTTTGTGTGTTCAGCTACGTTGGTGTGGACAGAATTTGCTGTTTGCAAACAGACACTAAACAATTAGAGCTCAACTTAAGAAACATAATTAGCACTTGCTGCTGTTTTTCTGTGGCTTGTACGCAAAATGAATTGTGCCTGGGCTGAATTTTCTGACTTTTCTCTATTCCCCCTTTCAATAGCAGCTGAAGCAATAAGAAAACCAAAGCAGTGCTAGTTCATTGCCAATGCAAAAAGGTTCATGGAAATGAATGTCACTTCTGTATTTACATCTGATGCCCCTCCTCAGAGGAGTAAAAAAAGTTTGAGAATATGCTCATTCCAGTGTAAAAAATAAAGAGCACTGAACAAACTGAGCACTACAGCAAAAAATTACAGTTCAGACAGGTCTCTTTCCTAGTGTCTTTCTCCTGGGCTACAAACATAAAATTGGGATGTGCTCCGAAAATGTGGTAGGTGCTTACAGTATGGCGAGTTTTCCAGCAATTCCTCCCATCATCTGTATTAATGTGATCCTCAGCCAAACTTCTCTGCAAATCCCTGAGGGAAAAATCTTTGCACAGGCTGCTCCGTGATTTTGCAGCCTCTTCACAGCCTCATGACAGATGCAGCTCTGGGTTTACACCTTCTAATCCTAATCCTAGGCTTTGCTAAACTTTAGCTCCCCCAGCACTATGGCCCAGATGAACCATCTGACACAGGAGAAACATTTTCACAGCTTGCACTGGTGTTTTGCAGCCCTTTCTAGCTTCACACCCACTGCAGGTCTGGGCTCCAGCTCTCCACAGCGCAGGCCTGCTGTGGGTCCCACCGAGCCAAGCCTTCCCATGGGCCCACATCGCTTCCTGGCCTCAGCCTGTACCTAGGGAGGAGGGAGGAGCCCAATGCCCACAGCTGCTCTGGTGCCCCTGGGCTGCTCCTGGCTGCCCCGTCCTGTCACCCCTACGGGGAGCCCCCAGCCCTACAGCACCTGACAAGATCATGGCATTGGCTAAGCCCTCACCCCCCATAGCCCACAGCAGCAGTCTGTACAGAAGAGCTCTCCAGGGAAAAATCCTTTTGCGGCCTACACAATCATGTGGTGGCCAAATCAGCTCAATCTGCGATGATGGCTTTTTCCAAGAAACATCAATATTTAATACTTCCTGAGTATGTGAAACAGAGGCTCAGCTGTCAGGGCTGTCTGACTTCCAGCCAAGAACTTTGCAAAGCAAATATGAATGATCTGCCATGGGTGTTCTGCACTATTGCTCACATTCACTACTAGAAGAGCAAAGAAAACACTAGCTATAGGAATTACTACATCTGAAATCACACATCTTCTTTCCAAACATTTAAGCAGTTCAGCCTCTCCTGACTATGTATTGCTCAGGTAAAAGCAATGGAAAATACAGTCGGGGTCAGAAATTAAAACCCAAATCTCAAAATTCATATTTTAAGCATGATCTCCAAGACAAGTCCCAACAAAAAAATAAACTGCATAATACCCAGAGCTCCCATATAAGCAGTTTATATTTCTAGAACAGCACCTCACTGAACACTCATCTCCATGATCTTCACTCCAATAAGACAACGATCCCTTTGTCCACTGACAAGGACACCCAGCATGGTCAGGAGGTGGAGCATGTAATGTGGGAGGAGATGCGGTGACAACAGGATTTACTCAGTCCTGAGTAGGTGAAGGGGAGCTCTTTGTGCTGCCTAAAACTGATGAGAGGGTTTAGAGAATATAGGGCTGGACTCCTTCTTGGAGGTGCAAAAGGACAGAATGGGAGGCAAAGGACACAAATTGCAATATGGGGAAGTCAAATTATACAAAAAGAGCATTTTTTTCCACCTTGAGCATGGCCAGCCACTGGAATCTGCCCTCAGAAGTTGTAGAAGGTCCATCCAGCAATATTCAAAACTCCGTGAAGTTCACTCCGTGCAGCCCTGATGCAACTTGATGTAACTGGGCCTGCTCTGAGCAGGGAATTGGACTAAAAGACCTTCAGGTGTTCCTCCCAATTTGAATTATTCTGTGATTTTACAAATATTAGCTCAGTTTTTAAGAAGTATGAAAAATACTAGTGTACATATTTGAGTATAAGGTTTTAAACATTTGTGTGTTTGACAAATACAAATTTACCCCAGCAAGGGATAAAACCAGTTTCTGCTGTAAATTAAAGAGGAATTTTGTTTCCATGAACATCTGGAATATGTGTGTGCAGTTGCCATACTGCTAAACAAAGAGTTGGCATGAAGAAAAAGAAAAGGATCTGTTTTCATTTAGGATATTGTCCCTTGGAGCTAACATAATGTATAATGTGTTTGGGGTTTAAGTGTATTATTTGTTAGGAATTAAATATAAACAAAATTTCCAAAATTCGAGAATAGTACTTTATGGTAAAACCAGAGATAAATCTGAATCAGAACACAGCTATAAGATCTCCCTCCTGAAAATACTGAAAAAGTTGAAATTGTTTCACAGGTACAATTTCACAAGTTACCTGGATGAGCAAGAATCTAGATTCCAGTGGTCGTCAGTGGAGCTCATAAGCTCATCAACAGTCTAGAAAATGGGACCTAGGCTTCTGAATTATTCCCATCTCACTGCTCTTGTAAACCTGGCCTCTTTGAATTTTTTTATTTTAGGAATATATTGTTTCGTATTCTCAATGTCCTTGTCATTTTTAATGCACGTTAAATCTGAAACTTTCAGTCTGTACATACTCTTAGATCCAGGTGTAAACTTCAGCCTAGATCCAAGCCATCCTTATGCATGGCAATTTTTTAGCAACTCCATTAATGGGAGACTTAAAACCTCAGTTAGGTACCTAATTTCTAAACACAGAGCATAGGAAGATTGAGGCACGTGGCTTAACATCACCCCAGCTTTGCATGCTGCAAACCTACAAACTGACCCATAGGAAGCACTGAAGACAAACATTTCTAAAACAATGTCTCTCTCCTAGAACACAGCACTTTTGTAGCATAGAATTAGTCACTTGTGTGGAAAAGCGAGTCACAGCCCCAAATTTCTTCCTGGATGTAGTCACAAAGTCACACATAATAGCTGGCAACTCCCTTTTCTTTTAGATGTGGCTGCCAGAGGAAGAGA
Organism: Pachyramphus minor; assembly: GCA_013397135.1. NCBI lineage: Eukaryota > Metazoa > Chordata > Aves > Passeriformes > Tyrannidae > Pachyramphus > Pachyramphus minor. The sequence goes on along the minus strand of VYXB01002609.1, from coordinate 1,290,083 downwards.
ACGGCAGCTACAGCACCTGTCCATCTAAGCAAGAGCTTGTTCCTTCTCACTCGCTGCCAGTGGCCCTGTGGATCCCACGCTCCTCCTTCTGCAGCAAAGCATCCTCAGGAGACATAATTGTCAAAGACAAGAAAAAGCACCTACACCATCCTTGCATATCGTTTAAAGAAACTTTTCCAGTTGTATGAGCTCTTGCCTTTTACCCTTTTCAAGTTCAGGGATGCCTAGAACCCAGTTCTCCAGTTTCCTGGAGAAGTACCCTAACCTCTTAGTTGGTACACAAGTCAGGCACATTCATACAATACAATGGTAATTCCCTGAGGCACACAGGATATCTGCTATCACCTCTTCTGTGTATATACTGGCATAAGCTGTATCCTGGAATGAAGGCAAGCTTCATTCAAGCACAGAGTTGTACTTAAAGGCATATTGGTTAGACTCCTCTTGGGGTTCAGTCCATCATCAGCCATAAGAGAAGCAAAATCTTTATATGTTCTATTTTCTCATTCCTACTACCCATTAGGCAAAAACAATGTGCCAAGCACAATATAAACCCAAAAAAAGCAGAAAAATCAGTGCCGTGTCTATGCCCACATTCAACCCAACCTAAAGATTTTGCTTTCTGTGATACTAGATGTCAACAATGCATAAGAAATTCTTTCCATGATGTAAGGTAATTTCACAGAATACTGTGAAATTACTGATCTACTTACACGCAGATCCTGTCTATAGAGAGGATAAAGCATTAGAAGGACAAATGTGATGAGCCAGAAATAACTGAGACAAATTCAGCTTTCCTTTGTCATTGATAATAAAGTGAATGTGATTATTCATAAAAGGCTCTTTGTATTTCCTGTTCATATTTGTGGACAATTAGTTTACTGATCCTATTGTTTGATCACTCTGTGAAGCATATATCCTCTGTGGAAAATCTCTGATTCCTCTTGCCTTGGGCATTCCTTGCTTACCTTCTCTGACTGATTAATCTTATTGACTCAGGTGTTGTTAGCTAACCAGTCCACTCTTCACAGGTGAACAAAGGAAATTTGATGCAAGGGCTGTTCCTATTCCTTTTGTTAATCAAAATTTACTGATTCAGATTTTGTCTCCTTCCAGCAGACCCCGACATCTTTCCAGCTTGCAGACAATTAGATTACATTACATACTGTGCACTTGTCTGAAGCGTTTATCTGTGTTATAGAGCTTCTCTGCAGCAGACAGCGTGTCGGTGCCTGTGGATTCTCTGAACTCCCAGAGATGGGAACCAGATGCTACCATAACTATGCATACAAAAAATAGTATCTTCCTATAAAAAAGCCCTTGAAGGACTTTATTCAGATTTTATGAGCCATCAAGTGGAACAGCTGGGATTTTTTTGGTAGGGGCTTTTTGTTTGATTGTTTTTTTCCATTGGTTTAATCAGTTCAATAATTTTCAAGCACAGACATTTCCCCCAAAGCATTTGCCTCCAGATACAATATGTTTTTATTTCAGCTTTTGCTGCTAAATTCTACTCTTCATTTATATGTCAAAATATTAAGATATTCTTTTCCCATTCTTCATGACTTTTACTCATCTACTTGTGTCAGGAGTGAAATATCCATCACCTTTGCTGACTGACATCCTCAATTCAAGAAGCAACGGAATAAGTAAAGCATTTATAACTTTAGGCAGGCTTTTTTTTTTTCCTTTTTCCCTAATGATATATACACTGATGTACTTTTTGTAACTGACAAGCAATGGATAGAATTTCAAAAGAACAGGAAAACAATGCACCACTACAGCCGATCTGTGCCCAGAGAAGCTATGAAAAAAACAAAGATTTCCACATCTTGTTGCATAAAAAGGCAAAAATGAAAATGACAGATAATGGTGGTTTAACAGAAACAGGCAAGCAAAACCCTCTGAAGTTCATCTACAAAAAAAACCCCCACAACAACAATTAGAATACTTAGTTTTTAATCATTCCTAAATAAATTAAGAAAAATAACAGTTTACTCCTTTCTTCAATGGCAATTCTTTTTCAAGCTTTGTTACAGCACTGCTGCGTAAAAGAGCAGAAGAAATAGTTTTCCTTGTTGTTCCACCTTCACACACAAGTGAGTACGTCTTACCAGATTGTTAAGACTACTATGACTCCCTAATGTAACTTCCCACATAGCAAAAGAAATGGATCTTTCCTACGTTAAATCTCTTAAAGCCCCCCAAAGTGTGGTTAACTTCAGCCTTTTTTTTTTTTCAAATATCAATTCTAATTTAAAAAACAGACTCTAAAAGACAACTCTTTGCTAGTCTTGTTCATTTCAGCAGGTCATTGCCCTTTCCAAAACATGCACATTTCATTACAATTCAGAGTTTGTCTAAATTTAACTTCCTGCCATTACATCCTGACATGCTTTTGTCTGCTAGACTGAAGTCCTCTAGTATCACGTTTCTGTTCCCTGCAGAGGTTCCCTGCACACTGTCAACACATCTCTCTCTAAATCTGTTTGATAAACTAAAGTCAAGCTGTTGGAAGACATGGTTTCCAACCTTTTAATCGTCTTAGTGCCTCTTCTCAGAGGCTTCTCCATTTTTTCAACATCTTTCTTGATCATGGACATCAGAATTATACAGAATATTCTAGCAGTGGCCATATCTATTCCCAGTGCAGAGATAAAGTAACTTCCCAGATTCTCTTCGTATGTTCTTATTTTTACAGATACTCAAGAGTTGCATTAGTCCTCCTGGAAAAGTGTCCCACTGTGAGCTCATATGGAACTAATTAATCATGACACACAGACCTTTTCCAATAAGCCCTTCTCAGTCTATTGGTCCCTATTCTGTAAACATGGCCTACATTCTTTGCTATTGGTTTCATGACATTACATTTGACACTGATGTAATACCTGTTGCTGGCACAGATGACTAAGCAATCTCTTACCAGCAACCTTCCCAACACCACCTGAAAGGTTTAACAATATTTTCCCAGTTAGTGCTCTATGGCATTCTGTATCTCTACAGAATCCCAACAGGAACAGAGTCATTTAACATAATACAGAATTTCATCGAGTGTAGTCTATTTAATGCATTCCCATTTTTTTCACATTGCTGCAATGTATTACTCAAGAACTCACAGTGTGTTAACCCAAATAGCTCAGTAAAACACACACAGACTGTATTGTATCTGTTGTACTTTATTAGCTAGATAGGTAATCATCTCAGGAGTAACATTTCAAGCCAGTATGACCAACACGTGTTTTCCATAATCCTAAAGTCATTGGCAATATTTTAATTTTATTTTTTTATTGTATCCAATCATATGAATTTTCCTGTTTGCCCTGGATCAATGTAATGTCTAGTATTGTTTATGGGGACCTGGATTGTTCCACTAAACCTTTAAATAGGTGATAAAGGTAATATTCCTTAAATGATGCCATATTACTTCACTGGTTTCCCCAGAATTTCATGACTTAGTGAAATACTTCTATTTCCTTTTCAGCGTTCTATTTTGTTTTCCCTCCTTCTAGTCCCATTCCCATGCATAGTTTGATGGAGAAGGTATATCCATATCTTATTCCTATCATCTCTCAACATTATTTCATGACTGTTGTAATACAAAATATTTCTCTTCAACTTTGGAATCATAGGAATACTATTCTCCACTTTCCTTATGCAAGTCCACTTCTGACCCTGAAACAGACAGAGAGAGAGGGAAAAGGAAAAAAAAAATCAACGCAATCTTAATATGTAAAATTTAAAGACTTTTATAACTCAAAGATAAAAAATTATTTTTTTTTTTTTTAATCTCATAGTGGTTTGCATCTCACTCAGGTAACAGTTGAGGCTGGTAGAAATGTCAGTTTTGGAGCACAAACCCTGTTGTGTGGTATCCTATGGAGACCACCAAAATAAATCAGAATAAGCAAGTTTCAAACAGAAAATCCAAATCTAATTAAAAGACCTGAACAAGAGGTCATGAGGCCCTTAGGAATCTCTAAACAGTGCTGTCTTGCACATTTTAGAAATACATTGTTGGACGTAACTTGAATGTTTTTCACCTTGCACAACTAGTTTGATATTTCCATAACATAACATAGCTCATAGTTCTGTCTTAATAGAAGGTTGATGCTACTGTAGGAAAGGACAAATACAGTATAAGAGGGACATGGAAAAGGAATAGCAATTGCAATGAGAAAGCTTAGAGTCACATTAATTTGTTTCTCCATAATAAAAAGCAAAAGCAGAAATAGGCAACTTTGAACATTCCTACAATGTTGATATGCTCATCCTGGACAGGTTAGGAACTCAGCTTGCTTACAGATGGCTTGAACAAGACACACAGTGCTATCCAATTTATCTCAATATACTGTTTCCTTTCTAATGAAAGGCTGTCTGATTTTCCCCTTTATTTGCATACAAAGAGGTATTCAGAAAAGAAACAACTACAATTTCTGCCAATGTTGCATTTTCTGTCTTTGCCCAGATTTCCAGTTTTCACTTATTCAGCATTCTTTCTTAGATTCAAAGAGATTATTGCTGTAATTTTCACAATAGAGTAACTAGCTTGGTTCCTTCCTCTCACGACTGTTAGAATAACAAAACTAAAGATCGCATCAGTAATTATCAGCAGTAGTTTTTTAGCCTGGTTATTAAAAAAAAAATGAACTAATATACAATCTACATGAATCTCTGACTATACCCTAAAAAGAGATTTGAATCCATTGCCCAATTTTAACCAGAAGAACAGAGACATTAAAGAAATTCAGTGGTTGTTCAACTCCTGAAAATAGACAGCCAAATAGAAGAGGCAGACCCTGTCAATTCTTTTTATGAAGAAATTGCTGAAAATTCTTTATTAAACAACAGAAAATACACTTGAGGAAAAAGCCTCTAGAATTCCCCAATCATAGGAAAATCTCTAAAGCTACACCTCAAACTCATGAAATCTCAAGAAATGTATTCACAGGGAAAATTGTCTCCATTAATTGCAATGTTCCTGTAATTACCTATGAATTCTTGGTTTATCCTTTAACAGGTCTGTTTCCTGAAAGGCAACTAGTATTGTCAAATCACAGTGTGTGGTAGAAAGCTCTGGAGGCCCTCTCCTGCATGCAACGCATTCATGTGTTCCTGCACTTGAGTAACTCAGAAGAGACGAACAGTTTGACTGAAATATGCCAAAGGATAGCAGCTGTAAGATGGGCATCATGTTCAATTTACAGCTGAGTAAAGAGATTCCAAATCTCTATTTGCTATGATCCACTTAGTCATGTATATGGGTTTACTGTGGTCTTAAATCTCATAAGCCTATCACAGGCATGAGTATGTACAAGCCCAACTGGCAGTTGTCTACCTAAATATTAAATTATTTGGCAATAAACAAATACTTTAACATTTCAGCACATTTTCTTTTTGGAGTTTTTATTCAATGAGCAAGGAAAAAACTAAAATGGCCTGTATTCCTTGGTAATTGTAAGGGAAAGCCAGTTATTCAGCAGTTGAACAGATTGCTCTCAAGGTTAAGAAAACAGTGACTGAGCAGGCTAAGGAGAGCATTACAGATAACGTAAAGCAGAGATGGAATTTCAAGACTGCTGGGACAGCATTATAACAGTACTTGTAACAGGAAAGCAGTAATCAGAGTAAAAGTTTGCTACTCTGAACTTCCAGGTGTTTAGGAAAAAGTCTTGTTACTATGGATTTATGATCTCTTTGAGTGAAGGTTAGTTTGATATTTTTAAAAACAGAGGGAAAAAACAACTGGTAGTGAATATAATTTTCTGCTATAGACAGCGCAACTATATCAATTCATCTTTCTCTCTCCACAAGTCAAGATAGAGACACTATAAATCAGAACTCTCATGTCAAGGTTTAAGGGAAGCAAGAAATATGCAAAACAGTAAATCAACATGAGGTTGCCTATACTATATTTGGCAGTCACAACTATGCTAGAAGTCAGAAGATTAATGCTAACCATTTTTATTTCCACTGCCCTAAGAGTAAAAAGCAAGATTGAACACCAGGAATCTTTGGTAACAGGTGCTGAGGGATTACTGCATATGCTGCTAGCAATTTTTCTCAATGTATATGTCAGGTTTCAGGCAAAAGCAGTGCTAAGGGAAGGAAATAGCCTCAGTTTCTTTCAAGTTTTCTTAAATCAAAGCAGGGAGTGGATGTTCACGTAGCAAGTATTCTGGCACTCCAGAAACCCTGTTAGAAATTAAAAGACAAAACCCTATTCTTAATTAGCCTCCCCCTTTGCAATCTATTGAAATCAGCAGGATGTGACAAGAAGTAGAAAAGAAGTTACCTCTATTTTAGCATAGTGTATGGAGAGCAGCAGGAGTTCAGCTTCCACACACCTAGCTACTTTTGTACTGAATGCTTGAAATCACCTCGGCAAATTAGAAACACAAAACCATGAAAAATTCCCTCCGTCCTTAGCAAACCACTAAAATAATCAGAGCTTCAGTGCCATATCATCATCATCCTATACTCTTTCCTGCAATGTGAAGCATTTATTGGTACACAGCACCTAAGACACGACAGTCGCAGCAAGAATGGGGCCCGCACAGTTATTTACAGGTCTAAAGTTTCTTATCTGTAATAGCAGCAATCACTGGGGTACAAATGGAGAAGGCAAACTTTAAGCTAAGGTAACATCTCAGAAACATGGGACAAAGGCCATTGCTAACTACAGAAGATAGGAAGTGTCTTGGTTACCTCCTTCTGCCTTGATAGAGGCTACATAACACTTAAGAGCTTCTACAAAGCTTTTACATTGCATGAAGTAGATTAAGTAGGTGTTTGCATTACTGCCCCTTTTCATGGTAATTCAATCAGCTATTGACTCTAGGATCTCAGAGAGCTGGTCAGTGTTTGTTTGCTAGGTAAACAGTTCCTTGGTTATCATGCATTTTCATGAATTGTACGTGAGAAAATAAGCACTAGGGAAAAGGAGGAAAGAGCACATATACATACAAATGTATTCTCAGATTAATTTTTTTTAATTTAAAAAATTGAATACAACTGATAATACAAAAATTAATAGAGAAAATTAATTCCAGACACAAGTTAAAATTTGTGTACATAAGAAAGTAAAAACTACAATGGTGCAAATACTCACACATTTATAGAAACAAAAAGTTATAACTAAACACCACAGATTCTAACAGGAATGAGAAAAATTCTGGGATTCTAGTTTTCAGGCAATATATATTAGATAGAAATAATATAATGAATTTCACTTAGGAGACAAGACATCCATTTTAAGATAATCTCAGCAGAAAAAATTTCATGGTGTGTGTCTTTTGCTTTACAGAACCAGATATTCTTTGCATCACAGGGAAACAACATATCTCAAAACTTTCCAAAGACAGAGGGAGGAAAATGGCAAGTTTTCTCCAAACTGTGAAAGGTCAGTTACACAAGAAGCTGCAAATATGGTTGACTATTTCAATAACAACATTATTCAGTGATTGCCATTTCCATCAATACAAAACATACCATATGTGGGGCAAGTGCAGGTCAGAAAACACTCACCTTGTGTAGTGCACAGCAGCAGATGTAGCATATTTCAATAAAGACAAAACATCAAAGCAACATCCCTTTCACGGACTGGAATTTTAATTTCTCTGTTCAATGCTAAATAAATTGCTCTGGATGGTAATTTTTCCTTTAGTTTCTTCTAAATAATTATATTTTTAAAACATGCTTAGACCAGAAAACTGTATTTGTTAACTTCAAATGTACAGAGTTGTTTACCTTAAGTGGATTACTTTGGTACTAGGAACATGCTTTGAGGCTAAGCAGATGGCACGCCCCTGCAAGTGTAGTATTCTGTGGTAATCTAGGATAGCTTTAGTTTATTTCTTTTTATAGCTCCACAGATCACTCACAAGCCCCTGTTTAAAAAAATCAAAGTCTCTTGTCTGTATTTTAAGCTGTGAATGAAAGCTAATAATTTGCAGCCAACATATAGTGGATCTAATTGGCATGAAGATTCAAATTATTTTTGTTTACACCCCAGTGCCAACTTAAATATATCACAACCAGATTTCCAACCCAGGTCTAAAGAATGTATACATTTCCTTAAGCTTTTGTTTAAATAACGGCCACATGCAAGTATCCAAAGATTCAAACACCATGGTTTCAGATATGTACCCCAGATAATTTGTGTTAGAAATGGACCTAGTCTGGAATCTTGTTAAACTTTTTTTTTGTAATCAAATGACGTGAACTGATTCAAACAAAACCATCATGGGGAATGTGTCAGCTTTGAAAAAAAAAAAGACATCACTGGAAATGTCTTGTGGTACAAGGCAGATCTACCATGTAAAATTAGAGATCATACAAAATTAGAGATCATTCAAATACCTCTTTCCCTCTTCCAAATGTGGCACTTATGTCCTAATCAGACCATTACCTCCACTACTACACACTGGCTATTCTTGCATGTAACTCTCACAGTCTTTGTCACCAGGATATTTTCATTTTGTTTACACTGAGCCATAGAAAGAGTATTCTTTATGCCCCAAATGCCAACCTTCTTTTACTTCAGGAGAGTCACAATTCCCTTTTGACTGGCATTTTATTTATATGTATGAAACCGCACCAATAACAGAAAGTAGAAACAGCCTGTTAGTTAGGGCTCTCACAGCAACGGGGAGCACAGAGAAGCAATGACTATGAGCACAGATCTCCTACATTTCTTAGGAATGTTGAGCAAAGTATTAAAAATCAGCCACTGAAGTTGTGCACTCAAACTCCAGAAAGACCTTTCATGGTTCTTCAGGATGGCTGAGATCATTGTGATTAAAATTTCCCTGACTAGTCAGCCCAAGACAGGCTTTGAAGGTAGAAATATTTGTGAAAATGATTTACAGATGTTTTAAAACTTTCTGCCAGCACTCCTACAGAAAGAGAGTCTGCGGATCTTTTATTTTAACATTCTTATTCAGTATTTCTTATTCAGTATATGATGAGGATGAGGGGCAAGAGTAGAAATTTGGATTAGAGTTATTAATACATAGCTCTTCAAAATGTCTGAGGGAGTGACCACAATTAAAATGTTGAATTTAGTTTGTTCAGCTAATGAAAGAAAATCCTGTTAGATTGTGCATAGTTTAGAAAGCAAGAAACCAAATTGTTTTCACCTAAGTCTCAGAAAATAATTTTCTCTTGAGGACGTTGAGGGTGTGACTATTTAACAATAAGAACTTCCCAAGCAGTGCCCAAACTAGGGAACTACTGCATGGATTGAAAGAGCAGTTGGGTCCACCACTTTCCAGGATGAAGAAAAACTATCAGCCAAGTCATTTGCTGTTCAGACAAAAACATGCAAAACTTCAACAGAACTTTCTTCAGAAAGACACAGACAAGCAGCATTCACTCTCTGACAGTGTCCACAGGCTCTTTCCTGCAAGGTCTCTCAGGCCTCAGCAGCACCAATGCCATGGGTGTGCCTGCACAGCCTGCTGTGCACCTGCACCACTTACAGGAGTATCAACAGCAGATTCCTGACCTGGCTCTCACATCTGCTGGTGTCACGCTTCAGCTACACCAGTAGCTACAGCCAGAGTACTGACACAATTCAAATGTTTCTCCCGTGGAGCTTCCCAAGCCAAAGCCTGACTCTGTGGTACAAGGATACCCTCTCCAACCCATTTTTGTCTCTACTAGCTGCTGCCTCTGTTTACCTGTTGTTCCTGTGCATGTTCCAACATGGAACATTGCTCTGTTGCAATGCCAGGAAAAGTTCAGTTTTGTGAACTTCCCCTGGATCTCTGAAAAACTGAAGCCAGGACATTAAAATGGAATGGTTGATTTAAAATAATACACAGTCTTTAAGGAATTAAAGCCCTGGTGTTCCTCGATTCCTTAGGGCTTATATACAGAAAGATTGTACAGACTAGCTCATTACTTTAAATTTCAACACAAGTCACATAATATAGCACCTATAAGGAAAACCAGCAAAGATCAAAAGTTGTGTGATAAACTGAAGTTTACCACATGTATGCAAAAAACAGGGAGACATGAGATGCCAGAGTCTCTGGAGAGTTAAGTCATCAAAACAGCACAGCAGCTTTAAAAAGAGGCCCCACAAATACCGTCCTCGTGTAAGCTTTGTAACTCATGTAAGATGCATGAGAATTTTAGAAATTATTCAAAAAGAATTCTCAGGAGGGGAAGAGAAATCTGTGGAACGTTCAGCAGCATTTTGAACACAACATCCACAGTACCCCTTGGCAGTAAGGCACTGCCTCACCTCCTCCTTCTCCAGCTGCCAAACCACACAGGGATGGGGAATGAGTGTGGAATGAGTCACCTGCAGTTTTTCCAAGAATGGAGGTAACTGTAAGTAGAGCTTATCCCATGCTGAGTAGCTGCATGTCAGTTATACGTAAAACTAAGTTTTTCTACTCTTATTTTGTCTTAAACTAAGAAGTTTTTTAAAAATCTGGACATTTCTGCATTTTGTTCAAAAAACATGCCTTGCTACATCTACAACAGTAGCATTGTGTGGCCCTGCTTAGTCTTTAGTTGTATAAAGACATGGAAAATGATCCCTAGAACATATTTTTCAGGCTACTTTAAAGATTATCTCTATTCCCATTAGGCTCAATTAATACAAATATGACTATATCTGATTTCAGACTAGGCAGGCTTCTGTTCAAAATACACTGTTACACTTCCTGACTAGCAACAGGAAACAACTTTCAAGACTAACCTTCAAAAATATCTCCTTCTCAAAAAATTACCTTTTTTTACACTTCAAATGAAATGGGCTTTGTCCTTCTCCTTTGTCCTGATGCAATAAAAGTTCCTCCTCTCCAAGAAAGCAAGCTTCCAGTGATGGGGCAAACAAGGAACAGTACCAAGATCTCCAAAACACTTTGGTATTGTAAAGGACAACTGAAAGGCTCTGGACCAGCTCTGACTTCTAGTTCCTGCATCATGTTATCACCTTTTGAGAGACTGTTGAAACTCCACAGCGCAGTCAAAAGAGAGAAGTTTTGTTCAGAAGAGGAGGTTTGTTTACAGAGTAGTCAGGCCAAAGCTGAAGTCAGAGTCCCAGAAATTTTCTCTAAGTAGAATCCAGCTTAGATAGGAATAAGATTCAGTGCTATGTCCCTTGGCCTGTTAGAGCTCTACAGAGACACCAGGGAGACAAGCAATAAAAGGCCCCTCCGTCAGCTCTTTGGCAGCATCAGCACCAGCATATACTGATCCCCTGACTGGAGGTGGCACACTCCTACATTGTGCTCGAAGGATATAAGGCAAGAGGCTAGAACACCTCATTGTTAGACTGCAATGGCCCAAAGATACAGTGCTCCTTGTGACAAAGACCCAAACTGGAGGCAACAGTTAATTCATGCAAAAAAAATTTGAAAATGCTCTATAAATTATTCTTCCTCTGTAAAGAATCTTAATATTATTTCACATTCACTAAGTGAATTATTCTCATCACAAATGTGTACCACTAAGAAGCAAGTGGATGCTAAATTAGCATGATTGAAGCATATCTGAGACAAAAATGAGTGATAGCCCTGAACAGAAAGGCAAATTTGGTGCTTGCCATTGAAAGCACAACTAATTGGATTCAGTTTCTGTGTCAGAATCACCATTAGAAATTCATTATTCATACCGGTATCATCTAATATTCATAAGCTGAGCACTTTGGACAGTTTTCAGTGCTGGTTCCTTTAAACATTCGCATGCTGTTCCCAGGGAATCCTGATGTGTCATAAGTTCCCTTGCAGCAACATCCCAACAAATGACAATTCACAAGAGTTGCAGCCCTTTTAGCTGGTTTGGATATCTGTCAGCTATAGATCATGAAATATAACAGTCAATTATTGAGATATCTGATAAGTCTTCTGTTTTTTATAAAACCTGAGAGTCACTATGGCCTCAGGACACTTCTTCATGGCTCAGTGCCAGCTGTAGGCCAATCAAGTGACTATCACTGTTGGACTAGTAATGCCTGAGAACAGAAAAATTATAAGCTCCCAGTATTCCACTCCTGATGTTTCTCAAGTAATTACAACCAAAATTTCCCATGGATGCCTTGACATTTCCTCTGCACTATGGTATAATAGTTAATTGGGTTTTTTCCTCATGATGGATGACTTACATGTGAGCCTCATCTGAGGTTTGCTTTGCTTGTTAGGGAACTTAGAATGAAATACTGTGGGACACTATTCAAATTTCAAAAGAATATATCCCACTCTTCTGCTTCGAACTTCAGCTTCACATTAGCAAATTTCTCTGGCTTTGTAATAATTTTCCACTTACCGACTGCGTAAATATTGCATGTGACACAAACTCAAAAAAAACCAGACATGATTGGTAGTCACTACTCCCTGTGCCACTAACCATCAGAAAAAGCATCTTAGTGAGTTAGACAAACCACTGCCTTCTACCTTGTGTTTTATAATATAAATACATATGGGTTCTTATGCTTCTTACCCCAACTTTAAAAAATGCAAATAGACACATAAGATGCAAACCAAAAATAATTATTCACATTTTGAAAACAAATTGTGGATTTTCGTGTTAAAAGGTCAAGCAGTGAACAACTGACTTGAATTTGCTTAACTTTCCAGCAGATGATGTAACTTGGAGTCCAGGACAAAACTGACTTATATAAGTGATATTAAACTAATTGTGAAATACTCCAAACTAAGCCAGGTGGTTTTGTCTTGCTAAGTAGAGTTTAAAAATAAACAGTCTAAACATGAGATCTCTACAGGCCCTAGCATACCCAAGAATTCACAACATCAGATAGAAGCTAACAGAGTTTTACTTAAAATTATGTGATTTACACTAGGGATTTTGAGTAAATTTAATTAATTAATTTAATTCCTACATTTCAGCAGACCATACTAAGAGCAAACAAATTCTCTCAGCATAAACAGTGAAACAATGAAGAACAAATGAGTAAAGCCATCTTCATAAATCAATCCATGCTAAAATATGTGCTAATCCCAATCTGCACACCAGTTAGATATTACCATGTGTGTACATTCAGCGATTTTAATTTAAATTGCCTGCAGTTAAACAGACAAGGGCAGCAGACCACTGTCATCATTCACATATGCTATTGCAGCACCACATCTGTAAAGAAAAAAATGGCAGAGCTGCCCCAAACAACTGGATCTTCTAAAATTCTACTCTTAATCCTTTTACATGACTCCCTTGCTGTGTGACACTGATTGAACATATGTTGCCCTCATGTTGGTGAAGAAAAATAGGAGAGGAAAATATTCTTTCCAGATTTATGGAGTCCAACAACTTTATAAATTTTCCATTTACCTTTAAAATAAAATAGAATCATATGGAATTACCAATAATTTGGCTGTCTCAATGGAAGGAAGCTAATCTGGAAATGCTTGAGGCATTCACTCAAAGTTCACTCCATGTTTTGAAATCAAGATCTCTCACTGGATTGGATTGAAAGTGCTATAATAATAGCTTATTCTCTTGTTATTTCATCACTTTCACAACTCCTCCCAAGTCAGTCTACTAATTAATAAAAAGCATTAAAAAACAAGGATTATTTCAACATCTTTTGTTACATAAGGATTCAACTGGGCTAACGAGATTATGTTCTGCAAAGAGTGTATTTCTGCACCAAAAAATACTTCCATTTGTGATAATTGGTATTTCACTTATTAGCTGCTATGCCCATTTAACAAAGCATTTTTACTAACAAATTAATAAAGATAGCTGTAAAATTTTTTAAATGAAATTTTACCTCAATATTTTTTTAACATTGTCTGAATATTCAACAGAAAGGGTGTTCCAAGGCTGAATTTAGGCCCTCAGGTCAATTTAATGACAGGACAGGGACAGGAGCTGAAATCAGAAACCTTAATTTTTCAGCCTGAAAGTGGGAAACTTGATTATTTCCATAGATGGAAGTAAAATTCAATAAAAAAGTCTGAAGATTGCTACCAAATAGAACTACCCACCTCCAGTTAGCTCTACAATTAATTGCCTATCTCAGAAAATTACTTGGATGGGCCCTTCTCATTCAGGGATACAACCCTCTAAAAATGTCACTAAAACATTATTCTGGGAGGCACAATCCCATTTTACCCCAAATCAAGCATTAAGGAGATGTTTTACAGAAGAGGGTAGAAATATTACCCCCATTTTACAGATAAATGCATACAGGTGGATTGAGCAATATTTTCATGGTAATTACTGAAAGTCTCTCATAGGTCAGTACCTATAGCCATGTTTTTGACATGAATGCTGTAGTCTGTCAATCCCACTTCTTCACTACAGAGTCACCTCCTTTGAAAGAAATTATGTTTCCAGAGAAGGAAAATCTGAGAAATCTCTCTTACCTGGCAAAAAATGATGCTGCCACTGAGGTGCCCGTGGATACTTCACTGGCAACATATGTGCTCTGGGAAGCAGGGAAGCTGTACAGGGAGGGTTTATCTGCATTGTAGCGGTTCAATGCTGCTTCAGTCAGGCCCTCTCGACTAGTCTCTGTCATAAGCTGAGATATCTGAAAACAGAAAAAACCAGAAATGTCATCAGATAAAGCTCACTAGCTGACCCCTCCTAATCCAGAAGTGCCTCCAGGTTGCAGATGGAGTAAGAGAGGCATTTCATTCACTACCTCTTTGCTGCTCTGTGAACAAGCTTGTTGCTTCTTTCATGCTAATCTATAGTACTTTAGCTCAGCTCTGACCTTGTCTGCATTAAAACTAATAGGATAAATTTATCCCATCAATATATGTCAATAATGTCTGTGGGTTTCCATCCATACAGAAAAGAAAGAGTAAACCATAATCCTTGCTTGGTTTTACCTCATGGTACAAGCGAGTCAGCTAAGCTATGGGCTATGTGCAAGATATTTATATGTTACTTCAGGCCTTTGTAAAATAACACAGCACTACTGTATTAAGTATTTTTGTTGACCTTTCTCCAGCAAACCCAACACACAGTATAGCAAGAAGTCCCTTGGGATCTTAGACAATTTATCATCTCTCTGGAAAACTGGGATCATTACTACTCACTTTCATTGGCTTTATTAAAAGATTTTAAATATCTCATGATTTTATTCTCCTGATGGCCCATTTACCATTTTTTCCCCTGTTAGGAAGCCTTGTCTCAGCTTTTCATTGTCTGGAAAAGAACCAGAGTTCAAAGTGACCTGACCAAGCTTCCCTCAAATCAATTGAAAGATCCTTTGACTTCAGAGAAAGCTGGGTCAGCTCTACTGAAGCACCTCCTGAAAACTTAGATTTCAGTTTCCTGACTTCTGCGTGAATTTATAGTGATGTAATGTCATCTATTGTACTTCATGCAATTCCTAAAAAATTCCCTTTCCTCCTTCCCTCATTTCAATGACAAATACCTTTTGTTCACCAATGTGTGACACAAAATTGCAACACATGCCTTAAAAGAGCCCTCTCAAATTATCACTAGCAATCATCCAAGGCATAACTCCCTTCTTCCTGCAAAAAGTTTGCAAGAGGCAGTCTCTGACAGTTCAATTTCTGTTTTCATGCCTCTACTCATCACCACAATAACAACAGAACATCTTTGTGAGGCATGTCAAGAAAAGTACTTGAAATAATCCTGTAGTTCTTTTTCCGCTCAGACTTGCTTTATTTCAGGTGTTAAACATTTCAGTTATTAAAAGCGAAGTTGAAGAACTGATTTGTATTTGGGAGGTGATGTGATATGGCAATGTTTTTTAGACCAACTATCACACAACCTGTTTCTCTCACACAGAATTGCTATCCATTCTACTATGGCTAAGAAGATAATCTAAGTGTTTATCGTTAATTGCATACTTTTACACCAATCGACTGTAATACTTCAGGAACAGGAATGCTAAACCAGCCACTCTGTTTTCATGAGGAACCAGTAAAATTGCTGAAAGTGCCCCCATCATATTAATCCCATGCTGAGCCCTTCTAATTTACAGGATTCACTACACTGAATGAGCAGTGCTCTCGGAAGGCTATAGCTGAAATCCTGGACTTACATCATCTCATACTACTGACAGAATGTAGGAATTCAGGCTGTCTGCCAGGATACCTCCACATTTCCAATGCTCAGGCACAGTCCTTCAGTGGTCTGCTACCCTATGTATGTCCACTTGGGGCATCCAACACACTTGCATTCACTAAACAATGATTCCTTAAATATTGCATAATTTTTGCTAACTCAGCTATTTATATTTGCAATTAACTAGTATAAGATTCTGCCCTGTCCCCTCAAATTATCCTGAAACCAAATTCATCAACTGCTAAACAGAGAGATTTTAAAGGCTCGCTCTTCAGAGTAAAGTATACATATAAACCCAATCTTATCTTAGTTCATCCAATTTATATATCTGAAATCAGAATGGATTATCATTAATTAATTACCATTGTTGACAGTGCCAGTAGGAAGTGCTACTCCCATGGCAACTGAACAGCAGTTAAGAAGTTGATGGGTTGATTTATCTCAACTGCAATCATAACCTCTCCCTATTCTGCCAAATAAAGGTTTACAGCTCCAAATATGAATTTCCACAGACAGTGCAGTACATTTCTATTGATGTCAGCACATCCCCTGAAGTTTTAAGATGGTGAGGCTTGAGAAGCATTTGAGCCAACTGCAAAACAGGAAAGGATTTGTGTATCTTGGTATTCGGAACAAGAAGAAAATATCCAATGTGACATGGGCATAAAAGCCCATGTCATGTTAGTTATGTGATTTCTGTGATTATAGAGACTTTGAGGTGATCCATGTCCATATACACAAACTCTACTAATGTGAACAGCAGAGAGCAATAACATGCCTCAAACTGATTGTGCGCATTGCCTATTACTCTCAAGCTTCCTCAGAATCTGTTTAGATGTTTGGTTCCTGAGTTTATTGCATAACTACTTCTTATATACAAGCACTCCAAAATAATCACTTACCAAAGAAACTTGAAATTATTTTACAAAGATATAAATATAAAACTCTGCTCCTCACCTATGCACTCAGAGAAAAGTGAATATTAGTCAGTCAATGGAATGTCAATGCTTTTTAATAAATGGGGATGAAGATCTTTTAAAACCCGTTCTTTAGGTCACATTTTCTTACAGTAAAATGCAAAGGAACTCAAGAAGAAGCTGGAAATAATCAAACATATTTACAAATGCTGTATTTGTGAAGTACCACACTATCCATAGGACTGAGAGAAAAGAGATAAATAATATTTATTTTAGTAATTGCATGTCCTATGGGCAGATGGAGAACGGGGTTGTTTCTATATAAACATAGGCTTTCCAGTTCTCCCACTACTTTGTTGTGTGTCCTACACAACAGTCCAACTACTGCATGGGATGGTCAGCTGCTCAAACTGCAAGCTGTGAAACATCTGTATGGTACTGATCACCAGAGCCTGCTGGACAGGCAACAACTCTCCTTCCTGTTCATTCACACCACTTGCTTTGTTGCAGAACACAAGAAGCTACTTCTCGACATTGACGTTGATGTACCATCTGTGAAAAACAGCATTCCTGAGAGCCCTCCTAGGGTGCCCTGGATGGACACTCACAATTCAGCGTGTTGGACTACTTAAATGTCTTCTTGATCCAGGGTCCAGCACCACTGCCTGGTTTCCTTAGAGATGCTGGCACACTTCCTGGAAAAAAAAAAAAAATCTGAGGATGAAGTTGCTCAGAACTAAACTCTAAATGTACATACTGTCTGTCCTTGAGCAGCTTTGATTTACACTTTTCCTCAGCAGGGACACTTCATAGTCAAGAGTGTATTACAGGGATACTGAAATGGGAACATACTTTGTTTTACCTACCATAAGACGTAGAAAAATCAAGATAGAATAATATCTGGATTAAGCTACAGTCCAGGATTTCCTAATGTAGGAATATCTCCAGTTTTAGTACTTTATTACTTTCTGCCAATGTGGGATTTTTTCAGCAGTGAAATGTCTCCAGAAGAAATGAAAGCTGAAATATTTTCTTGAATTTCAAATATTCTCCAATTCCTAATTCAGGAAGCCTGCAACACCACTTGGTGTTACAAAGGTAAAAGCCCACAGAAGTACCTTGTGATACTGCAACACCCATAGCCTCAAACAGAACAACAGGTCCTAACAAATTCAAGTCATTCTATTGCTATCTTTTCCTTATATCCCTTTGGTCATGCAGCCAGTGGCAATGAAGGATAAAGATGGTGCTATGCCAAATTCTGGGTCAGGCTGTGAAACTTATTGGCATCCAGTACTTTTCAGAGTATTGTTCATACTGCACAAATTTGCACAAGTGTGTCAATCCATGGGCTGAGTACCTCACTAGATGTGTGTCCACAGTATTTGACTAATAAATCCTCATTTATTCCCAGATTTCAATACATACACATAAAACAGGAGAGCAGAAGGAAAACCAGACAATTCATATATACAGAGACTACTGACTTCTTAGTTATTTTGCATTACTTTCTTTTCTTTCATAAATTGGAGAGTGAAGAAATCATTCAAACTGTTAAACCAAACTGAAGAGTGGGCTTTGGAGGTAATCTTACCACTTCATTTATTCTGTCCTCCAGTCACAGTAACAAATTATCCCTTTCTCTTCTGACACTGAAGTTCACACATATACAAACTCAAGAAAATCACCCAACATATATAAAGTATATAAGGAAAAATACTTACAGAACAGATATTTCCAGAGTTCTTAGAGAATTTGGGTCTCCCTGTCCCAGTGCCAAAGACGTAGTGGAAAATTACACTTTGAGCATTAACAAAATCACTTTTTCTTTTTTACCTTTCTCTTTTTCCACATAATGTATGCCTGGCAAGCACAGTTCACGTAAATCTGCCTATTTAATGTCACCATCTCTCTTACTAGTTGCTGTTTCAGTATTTAAGGGGAAAAAGACTTGATTCTTAAACTCTCTTTCCCTTCTCTTGTGTGAAGACCCATGTAGCATATACAAGAGGTTTAAGATCAGTTAATAGGACATAGGAGAAATTCCTTCATAGAATTGTTGGCAGCACATCAGTGCCTGGATAAGGAACAAAAAGACAAAGAATAAAACAACGCAACCTTTCATGCCTCAATAAAAACCTTCTAAGTGCATGTGGGACAAGACAGATATCCCTCCCAAGGCTCCATTTTTTTCTCTTGTCTCATAAATGCAAGGCTTCCATTAACTTCCTCTTTCACTGGTTGCTGACAGTATACAGCAAGAGCTGGAGATAAATCATGATTTAAATTCCCTACTTCATAGGAAAAAGATGGGTCTGCAGTTAAACCACAGGTGTCAGCCAGGCTAGATTCTCTTCCTATTCCAATTACAGAGTCTCTCTGTGCATAAGACTTACCATCATGCAGTATGAGGCTAATTATATTTACATAAGGGCGTTTTACAGCCAAGCTCATTAGTGGTTTCTAAAGTTTCTAACTAAGGACTCCCAACTGAAATTACTGTACAAATGGAAGTTAGCATTTATGAAAGATGTGAAACATCCATTGCTCTGGAGGCAGTGAAGCATTCAGGAACATCCCCAAAATCTAGTTAACATCAGTAACTGATGAATGAACTGGATGCACAGAAATGTGTGAAATATATCCATGTCTAAAGTGAAATTCAAAAATTCAAATTCATTATAAAGCAATTCTCAGTGTCCAGAGTTCCTAACCTCAGGAGAGAAGCTCACCAGCAAGAAGAAAGTGAAGGTAGAAAGCTCTCTTTCATAAACGCACATATACTCATGAATGGCTTCCTTGGTAATCCACTCTTTATTCAGAGCAGCACTGAATTTTCTGCCCAAGAAATACCAATGAAATTACTTCCTGGGTTATTTTAGACAGCAAATGTCTACATTAACCAAGAAAAAGGCTCTTCTTAAAGACTCCCCTTTTAAAGATGAGTTGAGGGAAGCACTGAAAGATAGATCTCAAAGTTTTAGCACGCCAAAAAATCACAAATTCTTATAAACCTGTTTATAACACAAGCTTAACAGCTTAATATCAAGTTTTCAATTACCCACAATCAGGTATTCTGGCTGTTCTAAGATATAAATTTTTTACCTTCTGTCCAACTCCTTTTGGCTCTTCAGTTTACTCTCAGTCATAACAAGATAAAGTTATTCTTCCTGTTTGGTTCAAGAAGCCCAGTTTCTGGTCTACGGGCGTGAAGAAACAAGCACTGGGAGATGCAACTTATAGTACATCATTTACGTGTCTTTCTTCCAATGTACACACAGAAAACTTTCCTGAGAACTAAGCAACCCTGTTTTGCCTGGGCTTTACCTACTAATTCTTAAAGGTTGAGGCAAGACTCTAATTTACAAAATAATTTTGAAAACTGAAAGAATTCTTCCACTTTCTTTAGTGCTTAAGTGTTCTTTGTTCGATGTGACAGTGCAGTGGATTGTAGAATGAGACAAAAATCTGAAGCCTTCAGTAAGTTACCAGCTTCCCAGCCACTAAAACTGTCAGTAGAATTACAGTAACTTGCCTATAGGAAGCAGCATCAGAAAACAGACAGAGCAGGAGCTGATACTTCTTGAGTCTCTTCTGAAGGGAGGTTAATGAAGGAAATATTGGAGTTCTACCTCACCTCGAGAAGGCATCCCTCAACAAGGGAGTTTATCAATAAGGAGCAGACTCTCTTCCTAAAATTTGGCTGTTTTCTCTGATCTCCCTTAGTAATATTGTTCATCACTTCTGCCTAGCATGGAAGTTCTGCATTAAGCTCTGTGCAGTAACAAAAAAGTGCAGCATAAATTTATGTTAGCATTCAAAGGACAAGGTAACAGCTGGGATTCACTGTACTCAGTACCAAAAAAAAAAGAGAAGTACGGATAATTTGACATTTACTATATTTCATTTTCATTATTTTAGCATGTTGTTGGGACAGGTTAACATGTGAAAAAAGGAAAGCAAAATAATAAAGGGTCAATTTCAAAGATAATTGTTAAATACAGCTTCAAATACTCTGAGGTGAATCTGGTAGAGGGTTTAATGAACTAGCAGTAAACTGAAGTGGGATTTTAAGGATGAAGAGGTAGAGAAAAAGAGGAATATTGTGCTGCCCACACAACTATCAAATTATTAACGCATCCTTCACAGGGCAAAAAGGAACAATTACAGCATTCAATCAGAGCAACTTGAAAGTGGTGGTGATTTATCTAAGTCAGTCATCTTTTAATACACCATGGAATACCAAGGACATACTCTTCATCTCTCAAAAATCACTCACTACAACAGAGGAAATATTTAAGGAATTATTCAGGACAAAATCCACCTTTAGATAAAATAATTTGGAAACAGTAGCAAGTTCCCGTAGCGTAATCCTATCTTGCCATTTGGCTATGACCTTTTTCTCTCGTAGTAAGCTGCTGTAAAGCTAGAGATCATTGCAACTGCTGATACAGACTCCATGTGAACAAGAGCAGGACATCAGATCCTGATAGTCCTTTCCTTGTCAAAAAAATGTGTTCTATGAGCAAGGGGCTGAAAAAGGACATGCATAAAGTCTGCTATGTTCAGACTCCTTCTTGAATGTAGACATACTGAATGCTGCTTAGCAAAGGCAATTTGCCATTCATTGTGAATACTGAAACTCTAGGGAGGATCTTCAGGCATGCTCTGCTCCTACTTGAAGCATACAAAACCTGAAATATTTCTGGCAGAACAGGCTACTGTAATGGCACAGATTGTGTCTAAACACAAAACAATGTATCTTAAAAAGAGTGAGGTTTTCAAAGGCAGAATCACTGGCATGGCAAAACTGCTGATTGTGCTTTGTATTTAACAAGAAAGAGCCAAAATGTATTTAGCATAAACTACTTTTATTTAAACATAACTTAGTTACCATGACAGCACATAGAGCTTAATTGTAACCTTCAGCTTTCTGCTGTCCAAAAGAAGAATGACCTTTGACTGTTGCAGCCCCCTCCCATACCCCCCCTATAAAACAGATAATTCTTGTTGTTGTTATTATTACACAGATCCAGTGCACTCCTCAGCACAGATGAAATCCAAATTTTCACATGCATGGGTATATCCTCCCATCAAAGCTGCTATGATTTATTTAGTTCCATGTCACACTCAAAAGCCCACTAAATGAAATGTTTTGCAACAAATGACAATGTCTCAAGATCAACTCCTTAGAGGCTAATTCGATGTTCAAATAATAGTGGAATTGTCTACAGTGAGACATTTTCTTCCAACTCTTACTCCTAAGAGTTCTGCCGTACAAAAGAGAGGGGGTTTTTTCCAGCTGGATCCCTGTAAGTGCGGGGCCTGATGGGATTCACCCAAGAGTACTATTCAAAGAGCAGGCTGATGTCATCATGACACCTCTCACAATGATTTTTGGAAATGAGTCTTGGAAATCTGGAGAGGTCCTGATTGACTGGAAACTGGCAAATACTGTCCCAATTTTCAAGAAGGGTAAGAGGAACGACCCTGGTAACTACAAGCCTGCCAGTCTCACTTCAGTGCCCGGTAAATCACAAAGCAGATTATACTGGGACTTACTGAAAAACACCTGAAGGACAACACAGTCATCAGTTACAGCCAGCATGGCTCTGTGAGGGGAAAGTCCTCCTTGTCAAACTGAATCTCCTTTTTGACAATGTAACTCCCCCTGGCTGATCAAAGGAAGCCAGTTGATGTAATCTTTTTGGATTTCAGTAAAGCTTTTGATACTGTCTCTCACAAGATCCTTCTGGACAAAGTGTCCAGCACACAGCTGGATAAACACATCATGTGATGGGTGAGCACCTGGCTCTTGGGTCGGATACAAAGGGTAATAGTTAATGGGGTAATATCAGGCCAGCGACCTGTCACTAGTGGGGTTCCACGGGGCTCCATTTTAGGGCCAGTTCTCTTTAACATCTTCATAAACAACTTGGATTCAGGACTCGAAGGAATAATAAGTACGTTTGCTGGGGATACTAAATTGGGAGAAGCTGTTGGCTCCCATGAAGTCAGAGAGGCCCTGCAAAGAGAGAGGCCACCACCGACCATGTGAAGTTCAACATGGGGAAGTGCTAGATTCTGCACCCGGGATGTGGCAAGCCTGGATGTACATCCAGACTGGGGAATGAGATGGTGGAAAGCAGTGACATGCAAAGGGACCTGAGGTTCCTGGTCAATGGCAAATTGACTATGAGTCAGCAGTGCCCTGGCAGCCAGGAGGGCCAACCCTGTCCTGGGGGGCATCAGGCAAAGTATCACCAGCTGCTTGAGGGAGGGGATGGTCCCACTCTGCTCTGCACTGGTGCAGCCCCACCTTGAATATTGTGTGCAGTTTTGGACACTGCAATACGGGAAAGATACTAAGCTCTTAGAGAGTGTCCAAAGGAGGACAACGAAGATGGTGAAGGGTCTTGAGGGGAATCCATACAGGGAGTGAATGAGGTTACTTAGTCTGTTCAGTCTGGAGAAGAGAAGACTGAAGGGACAGCTCATCACAGTCTACAACTTCCTCATGAGGAAAAGCACTTCCACTCATTCACTCAGGGTACCTTCTTGCCCTAGCTTTTGAAATGAAGAGCAAAGCAAAATAAGCAAAACCAAAACAATACAGTGAAACAGTAATGCACAAAAAATCTGCGAGTTACTTCTTGAGCACACTCCCCTCAGAAACAATATCAAATAAGAACTGCATTAACAACAATGAAAGCTTTATAATAAAACATAAAACAGGAAATCTGCTCTAATGAGCCTATGACAATTTGCTTGATTAGCAAATTCCCACACAGACCATAACCTGGTAAATACTAGTTGATGCTTGTTCCTAAGCAACCTCCACCACTGAGACACGATGCATACAGACTCATTTTGATCTGGCTTAGCAATGAATTCAGCTTTCTCAATTTGGCAGTGCCCTTCTGAACTAAGTAGTGCAGGGAAGTAGTTACTATCACAGAATCACAGAATTGTTAGGGTTGGAAGGGACCTCTAGAGATCATTCAGTCCAGCGCCCCTGCCAAGGCAGGGTCATCAGGACACAGGAACACATCCATGTGGGCTTTGAATATCTCCAGAGGGGAAGACTCCACAACCTCCCTGGGCAGTATGTTCCAGTGCTCTGCCACCCTAAAATTTCTTTTGTTTTATGACTATTGCTCCTCGTCCTGTCACTGGGCACCACCAAAAAGGTGGTCCTTTTAGCACCTGCTTTTGAGATATTTATATGCATCAATGAGATCCCCTCTATCTTCTCTAGACTAAGCAGGAGCAGCTCCCTCAGTCTCTCCTCACAAGAGACATGCCTCAGACACAGAGGTCCCTCAGAAAAGCAGACTGTCCACAGGCAGACCCCTGCAAGGCTGTGAGCCATCCCTTTTGAGTAGAGCAATAAGGCAACATCAGCTAGGTCCACATACTCCTCTCGTTCACAAAACTCCACCAGCTGAACCTCTGATGACAGAACAGCAATGTAAGGTTTCCCAGCTGGCATATTCCCACACTGATTCTGCAAATAAAAAGTAGGAAACTCAGCTAGCAAAGAGAGGTTCTGTTCTCAATTTTGTGTCTCTAAACATTTTAACAGTGAAAAAAGACACTGTGCAGCAACACAATAAAACTGCTTCCTTTCTTGTCAAGATGACGACAATAACATGGCAATCTGTGGGAAAGCTGAGGCTGCCTCTAGCTTTCAGAAGTTTTTTTTAAATCTGTTTTTATGAAGTTGTTAATTCTCTTAATTACCTGTATGTCTTGCTGCATTACAAAGCCATGCAGCTGGAAATTAATTGGATCTTTTTCTACTATGACTTGTTTGCTATCAGATTAGTAACATTTTCCAAGAGAAAAGCCTTTCTTTTGTGTGACACAGTTAAAATTGATTTCATACATCCAGATTTCAGCATTTGCATGTAATAAAAAAAATGCATAAATTCAGCATTTGCACTGTAATCCCTTGTTGCATCAGCTACCTTTTGAGTTTTCAGCAGCCAGGTTAATTGTGCTAAAATAACTAGTGCACCAATGAAGAGTGTGTGCAGACTACAAAAGATGAGTATGTCTGACTTCTGTCTGTACACATGTACACATGGGGCAGCAGCTGCATGAAGTGACTGCACTTTTAAAGCTGAGGCACAAGTCTCTCTCTGGTTCACTGTGTACAGGAGTAATGCATTTGTTATGAAAACAAACTTGCATTTCTCTGATCAGTTACTAACTGCCAGCAATGTCAAGGCATCATAAGAAGTTCAAATCTTACTGTAGCTGTTTCCCTATCACAAACAACAATCTGTGAGCCACTGACCTTTCCCTTGTCAGTTGACAAGAACAGGTCTAGAAGCCACCAGAGTGTGTCAGCATGTGGGTTTAACTTAAATGGCATTATTGACCCAGAAAGGAACTTCTTTCTGTAGCTAGCAAGAGAGTAAGGAATAAAAACTACAATTAGTTTCTCCACTCTTAAATGTATGAACCAGATCATTAGTCTTTATTTAAAACACATATGGTCAAATTCTACCATGAATATAGAGGAGAGAGAACTACTTCATTTCCAGTATGAAAAAAAATCTGACAGGCTTAGAGTTTCCTGCAATGATTGCTACACAAGAATGTGGCATAGTGCTAGTTCAGTCCTCATACATAAGCAGACCTTTTGGGGGGATAAGATCAGTAAATGTCTGATGGGTGTCTTACCAAGCTGCCCATGGAAAGGTGCATGGGTTTGATCACCAGGAACCTAGAAAATGCCTTGAATCTATTTGGAAACTATTACCATTCAGTGACTTCGCCATCAGAAAGAAATTATGAATATCAGCTTTTCTATGAACTGCTGCCACATGTTTAATTAGTGCAGGCAGATACCACAACAATACAAATTGTTTTCTCTGTGTGTTAGATAATAAGACTATCAGTAGTGTACCTTTATAAAGGGAGAAACCAGAGGACTTGAACCTTGAATGGGGCATGAACTTTTGAACAAATACAAAAGAGCTTCTTGCGGAGAAGAGTCAAATAGAAGCCAGACATATTTTGGAAGTAGCAATATAGAGGCCTGGAAAATTTAGGTTGAAGAATTTTTCTCAACTCATCAAATATTCTAAGTTTCAAGATTTTTTCTGTAATATCCTTTCCCATACATTTTCCTAAATCATCTTCCCATTTTATTTTTAAAAACTGACAAAATACAAGCCAACCTCTGATACAAATGATTGTTAATATCGTTACACAGTTTTCTCTTTTGCTGACTCACCGAAATATTAACAATCCAGCGTATGAAAGGACTCTAAGGAGAGTCTTGTAAATCCTAATCCATTCTTAGTGGAATAAAACTTAAGGTGGAGGTCTGAATGCTTTGAAAATTTGCATTTCTCAAGACAGGTGAAAGTCTCCAAGTACTCTCAGCTCCTCTGAAAATACATTTAAATTTCACTCCAGGCCGCAAAGAAAGCTTTGAAAAAGAAAATACTGTGTTCAAATCTTAGTGCCTAGTCACTAAGTTGCCTTCCCTTTCAGTTCAGTTTTACCAATGCTAAAACACATCTTCCCATGTATTAGCTACACCCAGGTAAAATCTCTTATCTTAAAAAGAAGAATTTACCTCATTTCTGAAAAAGAAAGCATCTTTTCTGTTTCCTCTGTTTGGGCTTGATTCCCCAGGAAGCATTTAGAACTGCAAAGTACTCAGTCCTCTGCATGAAATTTAGTTCTTAAAATGAAGTTATCAGCTTAAATGCTTACAACGAAATTAAAATCACTCAAATTGCATTCAGGTGAAACCATCATCTGTAGTGCTGTCTAAGAGTCAATTTTCTCTCCTAATCCTAACTAACTGACATTCTGTGAGGTTAGGAGGATTCAGGCACTGAAACAAGTTCCTGTGCTAAGTCATAACAGCTGTCCCCTTGCACACGCTTTGCCTGTAGCAAATGCAAGGTTTTATCTTAGAATCACTTTTCTAGAGCTAAGAAAACAAGTCACTTTTCTAGAGCAAAGAAACCAAGTCAAACATTAAATTTGCTGTAATGTATAAACATGCATTCACAGTTACTGTGTATTAGTAAGCTTCCTAAAAAGTTATCATGACAATCATGTATCTGAGTCCTAAGACTTAGATTTGGGTAGGATAGCCAGAACAGGAGCCATCATGCAAGCTTGAATGCAGAGCTGCTCAGAAGTTACACCCCCGTATGTTCCAGTGGGCTCAGTAGGGCTGAATGTAAATGCACTGAAGATGTGCAGAAGTGGAAACATGACAAATATGAACAGAGTAGTGTTGCAAGAAATCCACTTTTAGGGGGCTGAATTCCAGCTAGAAAAGCCTCAGAACTGTGAGCCTTGCACTTGCCTAGGAATCCTTTTTTATTTCATTCCTACAAGCAGATGTCGATACACTCTTCAGAAGTTGCTTTTCAGTACAAATACCTTGCAAAACCTTGACAATAACCAACATCTCAAATCAAAAAGCATAGCAATATCATGTTCCTCTTTTCCTGCAGAGAACCAACATTCAGCCTCAACTTCCATCCTGAAGACTTTCACCTTTGCAGTAAATTCCACAAACCTAAGCCACCACCTCACAATGTAACAGTCATGCTAAACTGCACCGCCCTTTAGCTTTGTGTAGCTGCCTTCCACTTTTCTGTCCCTCCATAAATAGTCCCTTGCAGAAGTTACGCGTCAGAAGGAGTGACCTCTATAAAGTTAACAAGGTTGGTCTTTCCAATCTCTGTCACAATACCTGAGCACATCTTACTTTCATGTTAATAAGAAGAATGTATTGCTGTCAAAAAATAATTTTAAAACCATAGCAGGAATCATAATTTTTCACAGGAATACCTGAATAGAATTCAAAAGGTGCCAGAAGAGCCTTCAAATGAGGGCAGAGCTGGACAGAAACAGTTCCTTCTTGCCCTGAATGTGAATGCCTTCAGTCATACATTTGGTTGCCCTATAACCTTAGTTTGCATAGATACAGCTGTTATTAACAGTCATAAAAATCACTCAGCTATAAGCATTTGACTTGGAGGCCACTTCCTGGGGCGAATTCCATAGGCCAACAAGGTGCTCAGTTTTGCTACACTGTCTTCTGTTTGCTCTAGATTTACAGCCCTCTCAGCTAATGAAAGCAAAAAAGAGGACCAGCACACCCTCAACTAAACAAATTAACCACTGCTGGTGCATATTGTTAAATTGTTAGTTAGTGGGCCTCTCTCTGTTGTAGTTCCCCTTCAGCGGCACAAAGGATCAAATGTGACCACCAGGCCACACACTTTCTAGGGCACTCTGCTGAATGGGGTGGATCTTTCATACACTGCACCAAACTGCCTCAGCTTTTTACATATGCTCCTGGACTAATTCGATTTTCCAAGCAAATCATATTTTCGTATCCTCCCATTTGCTACAACTTCGATCATGTTGTCCATCCAAATTAGTTGTTGGAGCTGGCCTTGTTTGATTGGCAAGCCTTGAAGGGACACAAGCTGAACACAATGTTCCAGGCTCTAACTCAACACTTATCTGATTTAACTTAGCATTTAATTCAAGTGCACACAATGATCTTTCCCCAGTATATGCTTTTTGCATTTTGGTTTGCAGGAACCATCATAATCCATCTTCACTGTGACAGCTTTAAAGTATAAAGATGACTTCCCATGTTTCCCCTTAGGGCCCTTGTACACTGAGAACTTTAAACATGCTAACTGTCCATTCTCAGCTGGAATTTCATGCACATTCACTTGCAGACTGAGTAGTTAATACCAATCCCCATCTCCATTGACCACCTAAATAAGGGCAGATGAAGAACAGTATTTTCTTCTCACCAGCGACTTTAGATGTGTCTTTTTAGACAATGCTGAGATATAACTACTTTACTTTTCTTGGAGGGCATTAAAAAAAAATCAGTGATCCATTCGGAAGATGGATCAGACATGGGTATTCTCAAAATTGCACAGCTCTGAAAAATTAATTATACAGAGGAAGGGGCACAGGCTTTAATTTGGCTGCGCACTACAGCTCTTTCTGAAAAGGCAGGAGAGGAAACAATTGAACATCCATAACCTGCAACACTAACAAACAATCATTACCCTCAAGAGATGGTGTTCTTTCAAATTTCATCCGTATAGTCTATCGTGAGAGTGGACATATAATAACCTGATTAATCAGGGATTACTTTTTACCAAAACAGAACTCAGACCAAACCAAGGGTAGACTCCATATAGCTTTAATGATCTTGTATGATTTCCTGTCTAGGAGAAGGGCTGTCAAAGACAAATACAAGACAGTCATATACAAAGCCTTATGCATCATACTACCTAATGCATTCAACACAGTAAATATAGCCAATTATTTACTCTTTACTCATAGTTACACTTTGTTCATACTTTCACAACAAAACTTATTCACAGTACATACCCAGAATGTTCTTCCAGTTTTTCTTACAAAATATTGCCTGTCTCTGTCTACATTAATCTCCAGTAGACTCACACTTTGTGAATTGTCTAAGATGCTCCTAATTTTCTAAATTTTTGTATCCTTGTAGGCTTATTATTTCCCAATTTTTACTACCAACATTCGCTAATTTTTATTACTGTCTGACAGTTCAAGTCTTATAACTACATTTATTTCTTTCCCATTAAAATCAGCTTACATAAACTTCAAATGCCATTGTTTTACTTATTTTTCTTCTTTTTCGTTTATCTTTTTTTGTGTTAAACACAGTGACAAAGAAGATAAAGTTTCTTCTACATAGGACACAAAAAACAGACAAAAAGTCACTGCCCCAAGGAGTTTGCACAATAAACTAAACTGACAAAATGCATTTCACTAGGGTTCAAAAATAAACAGCAATTAAAATTAGTGGAAGAACAATTGGTTGATATTTTTAATAAGCAAACAGCAAGATTACATTAACTGGCCCCTTGGGAATAAAACAGATCTACAATAGATTTAATTAAATGCATATAATGAAGCCCAAGTATAACAACAAGACAGTGCTTCATCTGAAATGATGCCTGAACTCTAGTAAACCATTCTGAACTGTAATAAATGTCTCATTGTTATCTTCAGAGAATTTTTATTTGCACAGGAAATGTTTTGAATCTTTCCCCTCCAACTTGTTTAATGGGTTTGCAATGTAAAAGTTTCAGAAACTACTTCTAAATCAATTTTTCAAAGGAATTCTTTATTCTATTATTTTTTCGTAGAGCATCATGGACTGACATGCTGCTCCACAGGGACGTGTCAAAAGAAGGATCAATGACTACAGTTCAGTGGAAGTATAGTGCTGTAATCTGTATAACTGAGGGAAAAGGTCTCACTGTCCCTTCACAAGGTATTTTATAGGCATTTACTAAGTCATCTTGAACAGTCATTTACATTAGGACAAAGGGAATACAAGATGGGCATGAACTAGCTCCAAAAATGTAGAGCACTACCCCACATGCAGGGTAATAAAGAACTAAGCCCAAAATACTTCTAGAATTGATGCTTACTGTGTATCCTAAAGACAGGCTGAAACATTCCCACTCTGTGTACTCATTTTCAGAATGGCACACAGTCATTAAAAGGAAAAAGCATGATGATGCTCTATCACCGGTCGAGTGAACTTGATTTCAGACCAGAACCTATTCTGAACTCTACCAGTAATTTCTTTTGGGAAAGCAGCAGAGGAGTCTTTCTTAGAAGAAATTAGGTGGAAGGTCTATTTGTGTGTGTATATTCATAAATACATGCATGGAAAAATAAAGAAACAAACCAAGGATGCCCAAAAAAATCAGAAGTAGAATTAATGTATTTATGCATTAAACCATTAAATTCTCCATACTATTTACACATCAAACAAAAAAATTCTGGGATAATTCTCCAAATACTTTCCACCACTAAGTAGCTGTGCTCACAATGGGTATAGGAACAGGAGCCATGTGTAACAGGTGCAGATTAGCCATGCAACCAACCCAGAGGACTGGAACTCCAAAACATCCATCCCTGCAGAGTGTCCCCTAGAGACAGTGGCTTTTATTCACACAGGGTTGAGTCTTAACCAACAGGAACAGATGATTATAAAACTCCAGGAAAAAAAAATATTATTGTTTCAAAGCTCAGTTTTCCAGCAGAAAAGCATTATGTTAGGTTCCCTTGCTGAAAACAGAGCATTGTAGGAGAACAACAGGATTTTAATATTTGCTAGAACTACGTTTATTAAGGCAGAAATTGAGGCAGAATAAACAACAAGAAATATATATCCTGAACTCAGGAGCTTTCTGAAAGAATATGTTTCAATGATACTAAAACCTAAAAACTTCAGAGGTCAATTTAAAACTTCTACAGTCTTTTTCTTTCCCAAGGGCATGCTTTCAAGTGAATCCCTCTAAAGCAAAGTCCTTATTTGCAAGTTTCTTTTCTTCTCAGAAAGCACAGTAGCAGCTTGTTGTAAAAGGCAAAGTGTATGAACTCTGTGCAGCTGACAAAAATTCCAGCTCAAGATGTATTTGAAGATAAAAAACTATCAACCACCAAGATATTTTTAGTCTGTCCCTTCTGTTACTAACATTTTTCCAAATTGTTCTGGCCCCCTAAAATTTCTCTGTTTCATAATTCACTCTGATATTGATTCTTTCAGGCAGGCACAGAATAATCTAAGCTCAACATATGAAATTACAAGATGGTTCTTTTATCCTGAGTGTAACAGGAAAAAAGGTTATTTTCTCAACTCTTTACAAACTTCATAGCAGCCATCTCAGGCATATCCTTCCACTTTCCTGTATATCCACTTCTTAACATGTAAAACACAGCACAATAAAATTTGTTTCCCCCCTCAAAGCATTTTTTATCATTTTACAGAAATGGACTTTAAAGTCTACAAAATATTATACAGTTCAGCAGAATTTGTATTATACCCTTCCTGGTAAAATTTCATTTTTCCCCACTTCATGGCCATGAAACGTTTAAAAAGTATTGGAAGCAAATTCTCTAATCACCTAACGACAAACCATTCTCTTGCTCTAGTTGAGTTTGGTTACTGATAGGTCCTTTGGCTTTCTGTGTTATCATCTACTAGAGATTCTCCAAGAAATTATAAAGAGAAATTTCTACTCAACGTATTCAAATTGGCCACAAGAATACCAGCAGCAATACCATTAACAAAGGGGTTTTTTATAATGAATTATATCAAATTTTCCAGCAGATAGAATGGGATACTGAGGAGCAAACAGCTGTTTTTCAGCATTTCTATTAAGCCCTTATAATTAATAGATGCCCTTCCACTCTCTCATACTTAAAAGGAAACCAAGCCATAATAATCCTCCACTGGCACACTTGAAATCACCTTTACTGGAGAACATAGGAGGAATAAGGTACTTTATTATTCATATTCATTGAATCATAAAATGTCTAGAGGCCATGGAAGTAATGGCCCCTGGCACCAATTGTGGCTGTCCCTGCTTCAGAGACAAAGAATTGAGGCGGCAGGGAGAAGTAGCAAATATTCATAATATGTGATTAAAGTAATTGAGCAATGAATGGAAAAGGAAGCAGAGAAACCCACATCACTCAGCTTGGAAAAATTGCATAACCTACATAACCCACACATACATAACCCCTGTCTTAAGCCCCTTTCTAGAAATCTTCATCTAACCCAGGCCAAGTATCTACATTTCACCTACTTTTATATAAATAGGAAGAAATCTTGATAAGCTGAGCTCTGGCAATGTTTAAAAGGATCTTTACAAAGGTTCTGAACCGCAAGACAACAGTCAGGAGATCATAAGCATCACTACTAAATCCTGGCTGAAAATGGCATATCCCAGCATTTAGGATTACAGAGGCAAAAGCCCTTGTGATGACTGACTAAAGACAGAACCTAACGAAAAGCCAGTAACATGAGAATGAGATTTTTCCCTCCAAAGCACTTAACTGCATGAAAACAACTTGATCCCTCATTTAGCATTTATGTCTAAAAGTAAAGTAAAATAGATAAACTTTAGGACACCCTCTGAGATGCTCTTATAATTTATCAAGGAAGCCTGGTGGCCAGGAATCCTTCACTGTGGTGTTCTCCTAAGTCATTTGAACCGTATCTGGTTATATTATTTCCTGTCCTGGACAAATCATGATATTTTTTGTTCACATTACTTCAGAGCAAAAAAAAAAAATTCAGAAATTTCCACAAGCTTGCACAGCAAGCCTCAGTTAAACCTACCTAACATTGCAAGACTCTTCACAATGACTTTCACAGAAGCTGGTCCATATGCAGACAAAGCTTTCTGAGTGCATTTTCCCTGCCAGTCTTGTCTCTGATCACTGCCATAATCTATCTGTGTGGTACAACTGAGGATCACATTACATCCATTTTTACCTCCTGCCCACTGACAACAAACTTCATACAGAGTCTTCAGGGACCATAGAGTCTGATCAATTAAGCACTGATAGTATCTCATTACTATACATTCTTCTGATGTGTTCTGTACGATTTCTCTAATAGCACTTGAATTAATTTTCCATCTTCTGTGTTGCACTGCAGTAACTGAGAAAATACACAAAACCAAAACACAGAGATGATTATGCTTATAATTTGTGTTTAAATCCAGCAATACTGCCTAGCTTCAACAGCCTAAAAACCTGTCAGGAAAGAAAGCAATAATAAACCCTATCTATCAACCCTCTTTCTCTTATAGGAAATAATGTATCACTCTATATGCTTTAAAACAGAAATTTTTTCAAAACTAGGCCTAAACTCTGCTTATACTAATAGCCTTGACTTTCTTGGAAAGTAATATATAGGGTAGTAAGCAGTGTAAAATTTCAAGATTCACATTACAGGTTTGTTTTATAATTATCCAGTGACACCAAGCACGCAGCTAGAGTGAAGTTAGGGAAACAGAAGTGATTTCATCAAGCATAATTCCAACCTTTATTTCTTTTTTTGCCTTTCCCATTAGCCAAACACCTGTACATAAATTTAGCCAGATATTTAACAAACACATATACAGTTTAAAAAGTATCACTTTGAAGTAAAGCTTGGCAGTATTTGATTCAAAGAGCTATCACAATAGAAACACCTCACTTGCACACCCATCCATACAACTATAACCTTGCATTGGTTGCAGCTTAGTCATCTGACGTTCATGTCTACCGGAGAGACCTGAGGTTTTCCTGGTATGTAGAATCCAAGTCCTCAGACACTTTAATAACATAAGTGATGGTGACTCTAGTGCTGTCATACAAGGAAGTACTACAGATGTTTCTGCTGGGATTTGTTAGCAACATTAACCACCACAAGCACCAAAAGAAAGCTCACTACTGTTCCTTTCCCTTCAACCCTTGGAGCAGTTCTGAACTCAACTTGAGAGGTTAGGTGAGTGTAAAAGGTGAAATGCAATTTCATTTCTTCTCAGAGCAGTTTTCAGATTTAAAAGATGTTTTCATTAGCTGAGAGGGGCTTTTTCTCACCCCTGCACACATGTAATCCTTCCTTATTCTTCATAAGACACATCTGGGCCCATTCAAAGTTCAAAAGATCTGGACAAACAGGTTTCTGCTTTCATTTGTCAAGAAGCGCAATTCCAAAAGACTCTTCAGTGTCAAGTCAGATCATAAGAGTATAGAAAAAGAAAGTTTCCCTATTCACCAACCCAAAAGGGAAGTGAAGCCCACTATGAATGCAAGACACCACATTTACTCCAATCACCACAACTGTTCTCACACTCTGGCTGATCAGATCTTATAGGGTTGACATTGATCTCATTCCTATCTGTATTATACCAATGTAGCCATGTCAACTGCAAAGCAATTATCCCAGAGTGAGACAGAAGGAGGTCTGGCCCCAAATGTATTCTATCTGACAACACCCACCTCTCAAGCGCACAATGCTTTGGAACATACGGGAAGAGCCAACCACTTTAACTCAAATCCACTGAATTAAAGAAAGCAGTCCCAACAGAGAAGTTGATGCTCCCTTTCTGACACCATTTCAGGAGCACTTTAGAGAAAAGAAAACAATGGTTCCACATGATAGCTGTGTGGAATCACATTTCAGAGTGAGATGAGTCTCTAGCCATTTATTCCCTACTTTCCCCTCTCTCCATTCCATCTCTACATCATTTTTCTCACTGTTAAAACATCACTTCTCTCAGTTTATATTTTTGTTCAACAATGCAAGCAATCAGCGCAGCTATTCTTTCAGAAAAGAAACTAGTCTCACATGTGGACAAAATCCTTAAGCTACAGACCAGGAAAGGAAACCAAGACTCCAAATCCTCACTAATTGTGATCTGCCGGCTTTTGCTAATTTACAGGATTAACTCACTCCTATAATAGTCGAGATTTCTTCCTCGCATCACAATTGAGTCATGGGGTTTTCA
Source organism: Pachyramphus minor (assembly GCA_013397135.1). NCBI lineage: Eukaryota > Metazoa > Chordata > Aves > Passeriformes > Tyrannidae > Pachyramphus > Pachyramphus minor. The sequence goes on along the minus strand of VYXB01002609.1, from coordinate 1,254,793 downwards.
TACTCACAGGATAAGCCTATTTAGCTCTTTTCAGCCCATGGGATACCCTTTACCTCTTTCTTCCCCTAGTCACCCCAGTATCATGAAGGGAAAAAGTAATGATTCTAAGGTCATTAAGCCATGCATAAAAATGCCGTAAGAGATCAAATCACACCCATGTAATGCAAAAAAAAAAAAAAAAAAACACACAAAAAACCATCTTATCCTACAGTTCACATAGACTTCAGTTTCCCCTCTTTATGACATTAGAAAACCAGTATACAACCCGGCTGTTAGTTGAGGGAGTGGACAGGAGGAATGAAATACAAATAGCTAACTCCTGTAATATACAAATTGAGTGATCAAACAATCATGGCAAAATGTCAGCTGGTGACATACACTGACTTTCGCAGGGTCATATCTAATTATTAGTGACTTGGTTGAAAAAGGCTTTTAGTCAGAGGAGAGCTACTTCAGAGATAACAACTAATGCACAGGGGAAGAGGGCAACAGAGATAATTAAGCAAGGATATAATTTCAGTGCCAATGAATTTGTTTGACATTCTGCTTCTTGGCCTAGTTAAACAATATTTCTAAATAAAATTCCTGCACTTTCAGTGTATAGTATCACTATGGAGTCACTTTGTTGTTAAGAGTTCTGGTCATTGAATGAAAAAAAAAAAAGTCCATGCAAGAATTTGCACACATTTGCTCAGCATCATCATTAGCTCACAGTAATAGGAACAAAAAGTTTTCGACTATGTTCATGGAGCTACCACATTCAAATGTGGATCTCACACATATACCAACTGAACTGCTATTGAAACATGAACCATCCAAAAAATTCTGAACCAAAACCTAACTGCACAAAGGCAAAATACCTCCAGCATTAGGTATCTCAGTGTATAGTGTGTGGTTGCATAAAAACATGGCACCAGAAAGGTTAGTATACAAATCCTTTCCTTCATTTCTAAGATGCTTTGGTAAAATAGGTCTGGCTCTAGGAAGCACAGAATAACTAAGAGAAGACACTGTTAGTTTGCAGATGGAGGAATTAACTTGATTTCTCTACCTTGCATTATATGCTTTAGAAGGTACTTAAACTACCCTGGCACCGATGTAGCAATCATTAACATTTTATCTCTATCCTGCTGAACACTTTAAGAAGTGACAGAAGCAGCAGCAAATGGAAGAGAAATAAATTTCACAGCAAAGACTTGGAAAACAAGCTTGGAATCAAAATCATGGATGGGAATACCCCACACATAGGCGTTTGCTCTATATCTGAATTCTCCATCTTGCGCTCAACTCTAATCATTACCAGTTTCTTTTTAAAAGCCTGTGCCTGAATGAACTGATGTGTTATGAGACAGCCATGACCTAAGTAAACTCCAAACAAATCATTCATCACAGCAAAGCTCCAGAACAAGCTGGTACTTACTTAGAGAAGAGTGTTCTTCTAAACACACATTATACATGAAGAGAAAACAGAAAACACATAGTTTCTGCAGGCTTTCATCAATTGTACGCAAACAAAGCCTTTGATAATTCTGAATAGGCTTGAGATCATTATGCCCCAGGCCAAGAGGCTCTCGGTAGTTTAAGATCTCATTTTCCAAACTTTTTATCAAAAGAGTCTTTTTAAGTGCAGGGGAGAAAGGAACACTTTTTCCATGAATATCGTTCCATTCACAAAACCCCTACTCAAATCCTTACATGCATTACCTTTTTCTTTACCAGAATCAAACTTCACATCCTCAAGGTCAGGAGTAGGAAGCGCTCACCCGCATCAGCTGCTACATTTTCTGTTATCCATCGTTCCCTTTTATGGCCTAAATTGTTCCTAGAACAGTTGACCTTCTCCAGTTCTCAGGCTCACTCTTACCTTCCTGTCACTCAAATCTACCACACATGCTGTGCTAAATTTCCTTTGGATTGCCTTTTGAAAATATCTACTTAAAGTCATGAAAAGATTCTTATGCAGATCCAGAAGGGCAACTAGACTACCAAGGAAATATGCCCACAAGTTTATGTTCCGCAGCTCACACCAACACACAGTTAACACATGCAGTTAATTCAATATTTTAGTAAAATACTGGAGTGCTTTGACTCCAGAAAAAGTGTAACCAGCTTAATCTAGTCACTATTTTCAAGTCCTTTCCTTTTTGAAAGCAAAACTTAAATCAGTCTGAACTCCTAAGGACTCAAATCTTATTCTCCAATGTGGCATTTTTGTTTTAGCTACTTTATCAGCTTGGGACTATAAAGTAACAAAAATGTTATGTATTCAATTTAATATCACATTCTCTATAAAAATTACAAGAAGCAATCATTTCATTAAGGAATTTGGACTTTTGGCTCCTATATTAGTACCCCAGGCCCAAAGGTTTCTTTTTCTTTAGAAGTGTTCTGTAATAAATGATAAGCAACAGAAGTGTACTTAATACTGTGGTATCCTGTAATTCACATCAGCAGCTGCACAAATAATTGCAGCCCTTCTCAGGTAAAACCGCACCAATTTCAATTAGTTTTCTCAGAGCAGGGAAGGACTGAAATCCCTCTGAATGATATGGAGATCAACAGAAGCTTTTACAAGTGTTAAAATGCAGTCTGATCCACAGGGCATACAAATGCTACCTGCCAACAAGCACTGAAAGAGCACAGTTTTCAGACTCTAAATCAAATTTTAAAGAATTTTGGCTATATGTATTAAACAGCAAGGGGTCACTTTTACCCTGACCAGGTAAACACTTCAGAATTCCAGTATTCATAGGAGGGCTTTAACAGGTCATGCTCTTGGCTCAAGATCAATAATTCCATTTCCCTGCATCTGATTCCCTGTTTTTTCCAAAGGACCACTGATCAGCAAAATTTGATTCAGCCCCTTTTTTGTCAGGCCTAGGGGACATCACAGATCTTTAGAACCAGATCTCGGTTTGTGTTTCAAGAGGTGACTAAATATGGAATCACATAAACCAGGGACAGTGGGACTGATGGGGTCATCTACATCATCTCCTAATCTTCAGGCAGGATCACTTTTGCCTAAAAATTGTTAGTAGCAACTTCTCCGAAGTTCTTAGGAGACTCTATTGACTAGTTCAAATTATGCATCCATGAAATTATTAGAAACTTCCTTTTACATCCAACATGCATCTCCAGTTAAAGACAGCACCACTTCCTCTGCTTTTCAGATTTTAAACATGTAGTTTAAAACAGTTTATACATTACTAAATCTGATTATATATAAATTCAGATGTGTTCTACTTATCCCTGGTAACAAATGCTCTTTCTGCAAAATTAATTGAATAGTGGTATGTCATTTAAGACTTGTCTTACACTACTGTAGCAGCTGAGCCTTAGAATATCACAGCAATCTCTTTTTTTTTTTTAACAGTTTTTCTGCCAGAACTGAAACAAAAATTGTAATTAATTCCCCATAACTAGGTTCTAATTTTAGGCAGTTTGGAAGGAAGATGCTAGGAAAGGAATAGCATCATACAACTTACAATTTTAGGAATACTTCTTGGTGCCTAAAATTGCAGTGAGTCAATTCTGAGCCAAAGAAAATCACTTTCAAACTAGTATTTCCTCTTTTTGGTGATACTTTAAGGAAGAAATCACTGTCAGTTTTCAACGTACTCAACCCATTTCTTTCAAGTTATCTAGACTGTCTAACAAAAGCTAATTTACAATGGGAGGTGTCTACCACAGGTGCCATTAAGTCTAGAGCCATGAGATTGACTTCTCCCTGGACATGTATTTAACAAGATTATGATGTAGAAGCACACTGCACTTCTTTGTGTGAAGTCCAAGGCTTTTTATCCCAAGAAGTTATCTTCTATTCCTCTTAGCTAATGCACAGTGAGGTTTTTCTAATCACTATTCTTAAGGGAAGGCAAGAAAACTTAATTAATATATAGACATTCACAAGTAAGTAGCTAGCAACTCTTTTTAATTCACCTTCAAATCAGGAAGGGTTCTAATTAAGATGAGATAACAGATTCAACTTCCTAGTGTTTTTCCCCAGCAGAGTTTTGTAACTGTAAGTGCATAACAAAAATATAATTATGTGGGACAGAAATATAAAATGTGTAGCAAGTAAGATTGGTTTCTGCACACAAAAGCAGAAAAAAAAGCAAATCTTGCATCTTCCCAATATATGAAATTACAAATAAATTACATTTCAAAGTTTTTCTTCTTACTTGACTAATTCCCAGTCTGATACAAAACACAGACACTACGTAAACAAACACTAAATTTCTTTTTGTGTGTTTAAAAATGAAAGTTGTCATTATAATTTCTGAAGTGGAGAATTAAATATGACAACTTGAGTATAGTGAGAATTTCAACATTTGAAAGTAGAATCTTGAAGAAAACAGCAAAACAATAAACACCTTCTATCAAAGACCAACATTGCTAAGTTTATTTGGGGGTTTTCTGAGGGGTTTAGTTTGTTTTCTGAGGGGTTAGTTTGGTTTTTGTGTTGTTTTTTGGGGGTTTTTTGGCAGGGGGTCTGAAGGGTAGACAATCTTTTTAATTTCAAGGTTATGGAAAAGAAAGGATAGGGAAGAGTCCTTAATTTAACTGGAGCCAAATTAAGAATCAGTGTGGGCAATTTTGAATACTAGATTCTTCTTCTTATATTTTTAAGCCAAAATGAATCATCTAGGACATGCAAAAATTATAAAAAATAAACAAAACCCACATTTTCACAGATGAACCTAAGAGATTGTGAATGCAATAAAACTAAACTAATTTTCCTAATACAAACAATAGTTATTCCGATTTGTTAATGTGCATTCTTTGTTTAGGCTTTTTTTCTTAGTTCAATCATAGATCAGATTTGTTTTCTTAGATCAAAAATATGACCACATACTGACCTACCCAAATGTGATTTAGGTTCAGTAGAGCATAAATCACAAAACCATAAAGCCACATATTTTCCAGATAAAATAAATGGAGTTCACTTCTGGTTTTAGCTAGTTTGCTTTGGTGCATGGCAATATCTTAATGCTTATGAATAACTTCACATTTTTCTGGCTGTAATATCAGTTACTTATACTAACAAAAGTTAAATATTAATTTAGGGATCTATCTTGCACTATGTTCATAACTTAATAGAAAGACCAACTTTCAAAGTTATTTATGGGCCTAAGGAAGCCAACGGGGATGGCTGTGAGAACATGGGAAGAACAGGCTTATGTCCCAGTCTACAAGTGCTTGGGCACTCTGAAAATCCCACCAGCTACAGCTAAGTGCATCAGAAAGCCCACCTCTCGTCATACAAAAGCTTCTTCTGTGCCATCTGGCACAGATGTGTTCTGCAAGTATTTATGGGTGTGGTGTACCAGAAAACAGCAGGCCAAAGAGAAGGAAAAGGCCGTGCTGATAAGTACTTGAAAATCTCCCAGAATTTCTAAGATCTGAAGGTTACTGCACCTCCTGAATCCATGAGAACTGGTAAGAATCAAAACACCAAGAATCAGCTGAACCTGCAGAAGGCCACCAGCACACTAGCATCAAACTGCAGGCAACTTAGAACATGTTGATATAGTGCCTGCTATATGTAGTCAAAGAATCATACACATATATGATGAAATAAAAAACCTCCTGGATCCTTCCTGAATTCCAGCTCACAAGTCACTGATACACTAGTGCCACCTTCCACTTGTGAGTAAACAAGTGTGGTTGGCTCCCAGCTGTTGCTCCAACCAAGTATTCTGAGAGAGAATAAGTAACTGTATGACCAAATAATTGCATATAATGTATGATTAGTTATCTGCACTTAAAAACAGCAGCTCAGTTCTGTTCTTATTAACAGTTGAATTAATAAAAGGTGTTCTAATTAACTCTACTTTTGATCTATGTCTCCCCCAGCTCAATCCCCTATCAGGGAAACACAAGTTTATATCACTCCTTGTTCTGGTGCTCCCTATACAAATGGCTCCACTTGTACCCTACAGGAGCAAGCTGTGCTAGTGTGCCCATGCAAACTTTAATGGGAGGAAAACAAATATGTTCTGTTATTTGAAAATACTTACTTGGTAGGGATATAGAGTGACTCCATTTGTTCTTGACAAAGACCAGGTGCCGTCAAGGTACTGATGGGCCTGGATGGCCACAGAGTTGAGAATGTTACCGTTGCTGGGGCTGGTGGCCATTTGAAAGCTGACCTTGGCTTGGTGTCCAGGAGAGCCATTTTTTTTCTCCACCCCGTTGCCAATTCCTAAACTGTTGGGTTTTCCACCGTGTTTGTTTGCAACAAAGCCCGTGTAGTTAGATGTAGCATAAGGAGAAGGCATGTATGCCCAGTCCCTGGGCTGCAGGCTGCCCATGTGCCGGGGACTCACTAATGTGGGAATATTGGAGAGAGGTGGGGGAGAGCCTGGCGAGGCATCGTAATGTTCTGAGTTGGCAGCTTGCTCTAAGGTCAGCACCATCTGAATGGCCTCTTGCTTCAATTGGTTCAGGTGTGTGGCACAAACATCACATCTGTTGTCCTTCTCGTTCCATGCCTTCCGAATGGTATTGGGAACTTGGAGCTTCTCATGAATCACTGAAGAGAAACCTGGGTCCTAAAAATCAAACAGAGAAGGGTAAGGGGAGGACAGAAGAGAAATGTTTAACCACGGTCACCACAGTGAAACACTATTACTGTATTTCAAAAGCCAGTTTATGAGATAAGCTTAGAATGAAAACAAAGGCCATTAGATACAGTCAACATATGCCAGCAGCAGAGCTGAACAAAACGGAGAAACTAGATTGTGTTGGAAAGAAAAAAATTCTTTTACTTTTACTGATAAGTGACAAATATAATTCCACTGCAAGCTTCAATGCATAGCAGAGAAAAGGAATTAACCTGCTTCACACCACTGCACCTAATTTCTGGCTTGAATGAAACCTACTCTTAGTTACACAGGTGAGATTAAGAGCAACTCCACTATAGCCAGTGGACTTGTAGCAAGGTTCATAAATCCATCTACTCATCAATGCCAGCTTTTGGTACTCAGAAAACCCAGGAAATACTCTGCAACAAAAATGTCACACTTCAAAGACTGCTGTAAAAAAACAAAATGAAAAAACAGAAATACTATCACTCTCCCCAAATACTTTTCAGAGTTCAAGACAGATGGATAGTTGATAAAGTAATTTACCAAGAATACACTTTTCAGCCAAATCCCATCCTCTCCCAAAAAAACCCTAAAAAAATTCCAAATGAAAACAAATCACCTTTCTGTTACTGAAATGTTCTACCACTATTTTGGGTATCTGCTGATAATGTAAAATAAAGTAATAATTTTATTTATAAAATAAAACACATATAGAGTCTGTAAAGACTAATTTTATCCTCCAAAAGTATACTTTGGGTGCAAAACCACATAATCAAGCTTAAAGCCTTTTGCCTCATAGCCTTATCTCACAGGTAGGTATTTGAACACCACTGGTGCTCCCCACAGAGCAATATGCCACCCTGATCTGAATGCTGGTCCAAATTGCAAAGTGCTTCAGTAAGTTCTGAAGCCCAACAGCAGTCTTAAGGGAGGTCTTAGCACCAAACTTGCCCAGTTCTTACAGTATCACACAGTTTTAGAAACTCACAGCAATGATGAGTGTGCTACACAGAGCAAAAGTGTGATTTGACAGAAATATTTCTTGGAATTTTCACACCACATTTCTGTGGTTTTACAGACCAGGCAGGGCAGACTTCACTTGCCCCTCCTTAATTTTTGGAGACTTACTGGTGGATTTTCTTATGACTACTCAAAAAGATTTAATCGGTAGTATCAGAATCATTTTTATTCTCTCCATCTTTGTGGCTCTAATAGCTTTAGCAGCAAAATGGAATCAGACTGAAAGAATGCATGTGTGTGAGGGGAAAAAAAAATCCCACAAATAGGCAGCACCCTTATCAAGTAATTAAGTAATTTGATGAACCCCATGCCATCAAGATAGACAAATTTCATGTCTTGATAGTTTGGCTGTGCTGGGAAAGTGGGTAGGGGGTATAATACAGGGAGGGAGAGAATCCATTGGTAGAGGATCATATTCATTATGATCCGTCTTTACAATATACTTGAGCATTTTATTTTCACTGTTTAACTACCGTGAGCAGCTCCTCAGCATGCAGTGATTAATTGATTCATAAATCACGGTGCCTCTTTATGCACAGCAGCAAAAGAGCAGTTCCAGCCCCAGAAGCCCGGGAGAGTCATATAAGCTGATGGGAAACAACAGGAGGCTGAGATCTGATCAAGCCTCAAGCTGGTCATTTCTATTCTATGTACAAAGGGGGTCAGAGCTTCAAAGTGTGTCAGGAAGGCAGGAACTGGGTTCTATAACAACCCTTCTCCCTTAACATTTGGGAAAGAGACTGGTGGAAATCAGGGGGAAAAAACAGGATGCAAAAGATGTCAAATCATATTTTCCATCCCAGACCATAACTAGGTCAACAGATCACATCAGATATAGGCACCCACTCTGTGATGCCAGGTGTGCAGGGAAATGACTCTGCTTTTCCCATAATGAGCTAGACAAAGCTACCTATATAGCTGAAGTGAGGTGTGTGTCTTCTTTCCAGGCTGCTCCACATCAGTCCAGGAGAAATCCTTGCCAGCTCTTCCTTCAGCTAGCAGGTGTCACAGAGGTAGCTGTTGTTCTTTGAAAGTTAACTTCCTTTAGGCAACTGGGCTTGGACCCAGGTAACTATATACAACATTCAGATCCAGCAGCAGAAATTCCAGGATACTATGACAAATATTCCAAGGAAATAATGCTTTCTTTAACATAAGCAAATGTCAGCATGATATAAATATTCAAGTAGCACGCCAACTTTAAAGAGTACTGGACAGCAATGAATTCAGCTTCATCTCAGTGTTAAAACAAACATCAGATCATTCTCTGATACAACAATAAACAGAGAGAAAGAGGGAGGAAGGGAAGATGGAAGACTGCTCCTCCTCAGGAGCAGAAAGTAGAAACAAGCACAACCTGAATTGGTTACTCCCAAGATTGGCCTTACTAGTCTATCAGACTCTATCCAAGTCCAGGATATGAAACAGAAAAGCCTACAAGACAGCAAATAAATTTGGAGGAACACAGGTTCTAGAAGCACATTAGTCACATTTTGTTCTCAAAACAAAAGTGATAGAGCCTAGAGAGTTTACTTTCATATTCTGCACTGAGCAGGTCCACTATAATTTCACAGAAGTGGCTGTTTGTACATTTACAACACATTTACAACACATTTGGAGGAGGCCAAAGCCGGACAGTCCCTACACCATTGTTGGAATAGCAGGGAAATGCATCTACACCACACTTTCTGTTTCAGTATTTCAGCTGCAAGCAATCCTCTGCACACATTCCCCTAGGAATGCTTAACAGTTCAATAAACAGTATCTTGTCCCATACGAAACAGCGATGGGCAAGCCTCACTGGATAAGCACTTTGAGCTAGCTGCATGGATCAGCAGGAGTTGAAAAAGGTTATATTCACTACTGAAATTTGTGAGGTCTAAGAAACTCCACATTCCCTGGCAAAAGAGCAGATTTGCTTGTGAAATCTGAGGTTGACGCTGGAAATACCATTTATGTTTTGGCACTCGTATCCAGTCCTGACGGAACAAAGTACAGTGACACTGAAAACTGAAACAGAATTTTAAAAATCACAAAAGGGTTTGGTTTGAGTTCAGGACAAAGGTTCATGATGGTTTTTCTTCTTGATGTAATGGTTCACCCATCTTTAGTATAAACATCATTACTGTAAACTCCTATTCCTATAATAAACAAATGAAGGCATGTAAGAGGTCTGAAAGCTTCAGGAGATCAGACACAGCACAGACCGCAGCATAAATGTACGCGGCAAGTAGCAAACTAAACAGAGTGTGCACTGATCTATACTGCAAGAAGGCTTTTCACCTTACCTTTGAGTTTTCAAGGTAGTAAAGACCAATTCCCAATATGTTTAGTTGCTTGTCTTCTCCACTGTAACCAGATAGTAACTAATTCCTTATCTTTGTTCCTGAACTAAAAACCGACACGGGAAATACAGAGGAAACACTGTATTTTAGAGACTCTTCATAGATATGCTGAGAAATTCCTACTTTACCCAGTGCAAATGTACCCAGCAAACAGGCACTAGTTAAGAAACACTGAAGTGTTTCTTACACAGACAGCTCTACCAGAGTAAATGCAGTCCTAATTTCATGGGGGAGGAGGAACAGCATTACTGTATGATCATGACTGCAGAAGCATCCTCCTCTCTTTCATCTCCCTTCATAAAACTGTGCCTTGCTGTATAGCTCTCATGATGTCTTAACTCCACTGCTAAGAAAGAAGACGACAAACTTAGAGCCCATCTTCCTCAAGAGAGAAAGCAAACAACCACTTCCAGCATGAAGCACCATCTGTTTCACACATACATTTACACAAAGCTCACAAGGAGACACGATGAAAGCAGGGTGAGCTCAACTGGTGGACAGAGAGACAGGCAAGAAATAAGAACAATTTGTATATTTACATGTCACATGGATTCTAGTGGATCATAGATTCATATACAAATACCTCATACACATTCTACTCTTTTACAAGCATACAGCAGGCAAACACTAATATAGGACATACCCTCTAAAATTTCATACACAACTGTATTTGTCTTGGCCAACAAGAGCCTATGCAAGTTAGACATTGTAACCCTACGTCATCACCTCAGAGAAAACTCAAATATACAATGGATCTCAAGACCTTTTTGAACAAATTGTGTTCTTCAACACCAATATTACTCACCTCTCTTTACAGAAAAAACAAGAGTCAATACTAACTAAATCACAGAGATCAGCTTCCACTTAAAGATGTTCACAAAAGACTCATGGAGTTCTCTTGTTTCTGAAAGGGTCCAGGCAGTAATAACTGCTGGTATGTAATCCATCACACAACGTGAGGAGGAAAGGGGAAAGCATCAATCAGAGTTCTTCCTAGGAAGAAGTACGTTTTCCAGATTCTCCCTCTCCACAGGCGAGGAGTAGAACAAGTTAAGAAACTTCAGTAGGAGGGAAGCCTTAACCTGATAAAAAACCCCATGTTATTCCATGATTGTGCAAACATCTCTACTCTAAACATAATCCTGCTAGTCCATATTTGATTACTATTTAGGAAAAATGGAGGGGGGGTGGAATTTAAACAAAAAAATTTCCTCCATTCTCCTTTCTCTCTTTAGGGTGTCCTTTCCAGCTCAATAAAGAGATTATACTTGCCATTTGTTTTCCAGAGGCACTTGGTCTATTTTCCAAGATTCTGCATACTAACTTAAACGTATCCTATCATTTTCTAGGCTACATTTTAGAGATTTGCTCTGTTTTCACCTTCCAGAGCCCCAACAGTTGAAAAACAGCTCCTCATTATTATGATGGTACAACTTCCATCAAAGCAAAAGTATCTTCAAATATACAGAAGTTAATAGGAGTTTTTCCTTAAAGAAAGATGACAGAATACACACTATGACTCTAAATTAGTAGCACTGTACCATCAAACTGAGCCAGGAACCCTTGGATAAAACTCAGTTAGCTTTGGTAAGCAATCCTTGTAGATTGAAAGTGTGAATCCTCTGAATTATCCAAGTTGGCAGGATCTCTGCTAGCACAAGCAGTGTTTGGTAAGAAAAAGCCAAAGTTGCACATAAGCAAGACCAAGGGGGCAGGAAACTGGCTCCCCTTGCGCTATTGCTCTGTACACAGCAACTGACACCTTCTCTGGGCAAAACCACACTGCCTTACCCTCCCTGCCACAGCAGTCATCCCTCACACCCAACATGTCTTCTTCACATAAGCCATCCATTATCACTCCCAGCTGAGCAAATGAAACTATCTTATCTCCTCTGCTAGAAAAGAACAGATTTTCCTTTGTTCTTCTGAAATGTTCTCCTTTCCCCAGCAGGAATTTCTCCCCATAATCACTTTTACTGCATTTTGGGGACAGTAGAGAGGAGGCAGTCCTAAACTGGAGAGCTGTAAGTAGAGAACTTGGGTGAAAGGAGAGACAGACATCATGAGGAAAGCATAGTAGAATAAAAGAGAGGCTTTTTATATTAGCCTTTTCCAGCAAGCCCATGTAAAAAGACTGTCTTATCAGTAAAAATCTCTGCAGTCTTATTATATCCCACCTCTTTCACCATTACCACTCTTGTCCCTCAAACTTCAACCATCTACTTCTGACTTAAATCTTCACTTTCAAAAATGCAGTAAGAGTGCACCCTGTCCTACAGTTGGTATCTCCGAAGCACATCTGGGGGACTAGTTCTTTTCAGAAAGAGGGGGAATTAAAAAATCAGGTCTTAATCCTGGTTGGTGTAGCACTCACAACATTAGTATTTCAAGGCATCTTTCTTGAGCTGGCACATACAACTGACATTTGGACTTCTATAATTTAACACTTGTCAGTATAAGCCAGCCACACTGCAGCCACAAAAATGTATTCCTTTGGTTTAGGCTGTTTTCTTATCTGAAAGAGACAGAAAGTCTGAGCAGGGCTCACCTTACAAACTTGCAACAGCAGGAAGCAGAAGAGAGAAAACCCTGGGAAAATAGGAGGATTAAAAATAGGGAGGAAGGACAGAAAAAGGGGGGAAAAAATAAGCAGTGTTTTCTAATTGTTCCATGGATTTGCTTATGGCTCATGGCTCTGATGATGGATCAGCACTGACGGACTTACAGCTGTACACATCTGGCACACAGGTGTTAGTGTTAGCATTTGATAGCTAGACAGCAGCCAGATTTTTAATTGGGTTAGGAAGAAGAGATGAAATAGCAACAGGAAAATCTAAATACACACTCAGTGGTGCAAATCCAGGTCTTGCCCAATGAGCTCAGCTGTGCAGTTGTCTAGAGCCCTGCAGCCCAGACTAAATCTCTGGCCACAGCACGCACAGGGTCTCCTGGAGAGAAAGCTACTTCTACAGCTATGTTGCAGACAAACTCAGCTGTTGGTGAAAGGGCAGGATTTGTCAGCACCCTTTTGATAGAACAAAGAATACAAACAAACTTAGAATTGCAGAAATCTCATCCCTTACGCTGGAAAACACAGCAGCTCTATTCCCTCTTCCTTGTTTTCTACTTTCCTGCCTGGATGTGGAAGGATTGCATTTGCTCTCTTAGCCACCAGAGCACACTATGAGCCTGTGTTCAACTAACTGTTCACCTTGACCCCCTGGTACTTTCCTGCATCATTGCTATAAGCGGTTTTGTGTCATGCATGGAACCCAGATGTACTGCAAATGCATTTTTGGTCAAGTTTCCAGTCAGCTCACAGAAGTTGGTGGCTATTGCTGCCTCTTCACTCAACTAGGGTCCAGATATAAATTTGACTTAGCTACTAAATTAGGATTAGATGCTTTTGTGAGTTTGCAAACTGTTTGCTTTATCAACCAAATGTTAGTCTCACTTCTCACCATAGTGGCAAATATGATACCCTTTTTTCATAAAATCCTTCTGATTACCATTCACAAAGACATTGTTCTGTACAGTTGATATCCTGTTACCAACCCTTTCAAACCCATCTGGGATAAGCATGACAGACATGATTATGTGGGCCAGACACATTAAAATACTGGAATAATATTATTTTTTCTTTGATCCTTTCAAACCTTCCCATTATTCCAAGCCTTGATAAACACCAAATCAACAGACCACTTCAACCTCCTCTTTGAGCAACCAGGCTACAGTAGCAATTCTTGTTCTGACACACCTCCACATTTTTCAAAGTTTAGCTTGCTTTTCCTGAGAGAAGAGCATTACAGTTCTTTGACAAATGCCAGCACAGAGCTACTATTGACACAGCAACCAGTGATTTCTCAAAGAGCTGTCGTACTTGAAGTACAGTAACTAAACCTCACAGATGCAAAGGTTAGGACAGTATTTGTGACACCTATATACTTACTGTTCCCCTGATTTAAAAAGAGGTTTGTAGCAAACCGAAATCTCTTGTAACTGCTTTTCAAGCATGAGAATCTTCTACTTTAGGCAAACAATCATTAGAAAGATTATGATGGATTTTGTTCCATAACTTAGCATTCTCAAAAGAACTACTAAATATGTTATATTTATTTGTTAAATGGGTTCAGCTTCAACATGTCTACAACTGCATCATAGAGACAGAAACTTTTGGTCTCTTCAGCTTACTTCTGTATCCTGCTTTTTTAATCTATTTCTTCACGCTCACTCTTATGCTTTTCTCTCCACTCTAAGAAACATTAGTATCTTTAAATTCCATTCAAGATCACTGTTTCGGAGGGGGAAAAATTAAAAAAAAGTCAATAGAATCATACAAGTTATTGGTGGTTTTTACAAGGGGTAAAGAACTTTGCCTTTGCATGTCCAATCTTCCTTTTAATTTTGGGTTACTGTGTTCTTCTGTTGTTTTAATTCACTTGACTTTTGGAAACAATTCTACCATTTTTTCCAGTTCACACTGACGTTCCAACATGGTGCAACAAAGCTACCTTTCATTCATCTTAGATATCCTCTCCTCAAGCTCTTCTCATTCAGGCTCTCTTCTGCAGTTTCTTTTCTGACATATCAGATTTCCATGGTTCTCAGCTTGACTGGAGAGGAGTTGGGAAGGTCAGAGATTGATCAGAATTAGAACAGTGCAAACCTTAGTACAGAACTAACTACAGTCAGTTAAAACCTGCTTAGCTGAAGTTTGTCAGGGCCATTTGAAATTCACACTTTAAATAGACCTTCTTACATGTCCTTGAATATGAAAACACCAGGCAACCCAAGTAATCTCAATCTTAGCAAATTCTTTGAATCAGATGGAGCTTCTCTATGTGCCATCTAGGAAATAAGAGAAGTCATATTGTTCCTAACCACCGGGAAAGCAGCTTACAAAGACAATAGTCACTTCACAGTAATAATGGAGTCCCTCCCATGCACATTCAAAATCAGAGGCACATGAAAAACTCTTCTTTCTGTTTCCATTTTTCATTAGATAGATAACTTGTTAAAAACATGTCATTTGGAAACAGAAGCGAGTCTCCTCTCTGCACTGATTCTCAAATCCTTGTACATGCAAAGAATTCCAAGCTGCATACGAACCTGCTCTTACCACTCAGTGGCAGTCACATCTCACACTAGTATTGACTAGGGATTTCTATAACCTTTTCATCTCAACTGAAGTAAACATATACCTCTGTGCCCACAGAGCCGTTACAGGCCTTCCTTAGGGAATGCACCCAAAATCAAGCAAATGGGCATTGAGAAAGCTGGAGGGTTAAGACTCTTGAGAACAGTCATAGATGACTGTACAACCCTTTATGCTGAAGAAGATGGAATATCTACTTGAAGCTGACGATGAGACTTGGAAGGGGATGAAGGAGAAGGGATGAAGGAGGGAAAGAGGAAAAATCAAGGCAAAGGTTTATGAAAGAATTTTTCCCCCCCTCTAATTTCTGATACAAGTAATTTGAAGGTCTCCTGATGGGGTCAGCAAAGATAGGCAATTGCTGACCTAGAAGGAAGATTGCAACATCCCTATTAATAAGTTTTATGCCACCCTGCTTTCCTAAAAGACTTTATGCTGGTTTGGGTGGACAGAAGTTGCATAAGAGCATCCTGTAAGCAACTCTGAGGCTTGACAGCACCTGTCTGAAACACCCTCCTTGACACATACCAGGCCTGTAGCAGGCTGCTGCTTTAAATAGTAACCACATACCAGGTGCTGACAGTCACTTGCTCCACAGGCAGCTAACATCCCCTGCTGTCTAGCCACAAAGGCTCTCACAGTCTCACTTCGATCTCTTATATCTTTCCTGCTCAGTAACATTTGGCCTGTTATCATTTATCACCTCCTTCTCACTCACCCACAGAAGGACTGCTCTGCTTGCTTCTGAATCAGCATTCTGCAAACTCCAATGGTGTCCAAGATCAAACTACATTTCAGTGACTCAGCCTCTTGGAAATCCCCTTTCCACCTCAGAGACAGAAAAGCACCACCATTCTGTTCTTTTCCTGACAGCAATACAATGCCCATGCTCCCTTTCTGGTTTGCACAGGCTTTTGGATTCCAGCCTCAGGCTCACCAGGTTTATCAGGTGCACAACTCCCAAATCCAGCAGATAACCTTTGACCCTCCTCCTGCCCCTCTGCTGTGACACCCCCCCTCACTCTATGCACTAATCCCAGCTTCAGGTTAATTGATACCATACTTACCACTTCAGGTGTGCAAGACATTATTCACTGGTTTTTATTAGCCCTTGGGTTTGTTTTTATTAATACTGTGAACTAAGAAAAATCCCAGCACAACCCACTGACATTTTATTCTAACAGTTTTACATTATCTCAGGGTGAGTTATGTTAGCTTATGAAAGCTCTTCAGCTTTGGAGCTTGGACAAAATACCAGACAGTAACCAGATATAGTTTTGTATTTATAACTGTTTCCATTAACACAGTTATATTAAGAGCTTGTTAATGATATAGTCATCAAATTGCCAATTATGGTTTTGCTTAATTTCTTTTGTGCACATGGAATCACTTATAATCATTGCCTGGTATCCCTGGAACACCTAAATGGAGATATAACATATCAAAGGCTCTTCTTTGGAAGTGAAATTTGTACATGCAAGTACACTGCTCCCTCTAAAATTTTATCACTTCTGATCTCATCACATTATTGTGATTATATCACACCTTTCTCATGTACAATAGTTTAGATATATTGATACCATTTTTACGCTTGCAGAAAAATATTACAGACAAATGAAAACAAACAAAAATGCACCAGAAAAGCAAAAATCTGTCTTAGAGGGTGCTGAGTGCCCCCAACTGCTGTGCAGCCAAATCTAAACGCATTAGACCATCCATAAAAGAACATTTATTCCACCTTATTCCACCTGGGATAAAGGGCAAAAGGCAGAAGCACACCTCAGCTTTTCAGTTGGGAATAATTTCATGAGCGAAGTTGTTTGCAGATTTCCACTTCAGTTGCAAGATCAGCTTATGTTTGGTTAGCACAGTATAAATATTTGCAGTATGCAAAGGGAAAGAAAGAAAAAAAAAACCAAAATCCTGAAGAAACTAATGAAAGTAACAGGAATCTGACAACTCTCAGTGGGAACTGGATTACTCTGTCATGACTCTCACACACATCATGAGGATTTTTACCTCACCTTTTTGCCAGGCAAAGCCCTTTTCTCCAGGCCTAGGGTAATTGTACTGTTTAACTATGCCAACACACATGGAAGAAAGTGTGTTATGACACAGCCTTTTTCTCTCAAGTCCACTGCAAACACACCTGCTAAATTTCATTACACTGTGTCAGTGTGTGACTTTCTACACAAACTATAAACTAATGTCTATACTTCAGCATATGCTTCAGCTCCAATTCAGCAGACTCTGGCTGCGTCTGCTGAGGCAGTGATTGCACAGGGCTTGGTATCTTGTGCCAAGGGTCGGTGACAGAGTCTGGGATTCAGGAGTTGGTGAGTGCGGGAAGATGTGTGGGGAAGATAGGAAGCCATGGTCAGGATGGAAGCTGTCAGGCTGCTGAGCATGGCTGTACATCAGGAGAGCTCCAACTCCGCTCACTATAGCTTTTGCAGAACCTGCTTTGGGCTGCTTCCACACCAGGTGATCCAGAAGTCACCTACTACACCAGCAGTGACTCAAGCTGACACAGCTGCACGACACAAGGCTGCTCTGAGGGAAAGTACTGGCTGGCGTCCAGCAGCTTGGCGGGCTACTTGGCTGCCAGGCATCTGGTGATGTGGGTATAGAAGAAACCTTCACGGATCTGAAGCCCAATGAAGTTGGTATAAAGTACAGTGTGATTCCATGGGCCTTGGTCAGCCCCCTGAGAACACTGCTGCTTCTGAATACTCACAGCCAGGAGCAAGAAACATGGTCTAACATTTACCACTGCATTTCTGCAGGCTGGTAAATGCTCTGTTTCTATATGTATCTTTACGGTCAGATTTGTGACACTGTGGGAGCTTTGGAGTACAGCTAATAACCTCTTGTTGTCACCTGTTAAAAAAAGAGCATCCCAAACTCAAAAAGTCGATGTTGTTTCAGTTCAGAACTACTGCATTTGTTCAAAATTCCTCACACTGCACAACACCAGGCTGTCGCAGCCACTGCAGGCTGTACCCCATCCTCCATATGCTCACAAGGTCCCAGGCAATTCAAATGGTGAAGGATGCAATAGGGCTCAGTTGGAAAGAGTTCTCACCAAGGTCTCAATGAAAGCATTCAGAGCTAAAGGAGGCCAAGCACTCCCCTCCCCACATCCATTCACTGTGAACAGAAGCCTCAAGCCTTTGCTGTGGGACCACAGGGGACAGGCACATAACGAGCCCTCACTGCCAAACAGCACAGTGTTGCTGGCCCCCCATGACACCGATCTACAAGTGTGGGCTAAAAACATACCTCCCCCACTCTCACAACAGCTCACGTTCTCTCCTGATTAAACTGACTGCTGACAAGCCCAAGAGAGGATCAGCCTCTTGACTTGTGTGGTCTGATGAAGGCTAAGATTACAAGTCTTTTTCCAAATAGTCCCCAAGTGAGCCACATACGCACAAAAAAA
>VYXB01002609.1:1159970-1236217 GCA_013397135.1 Pachyramphus minor | reverse complement strand
AAAAAAAAAAGGAGGGAGAAAAACTTCCAGTAGGGGCTGGTAACATTAGCTGTCCTTAAACCAAAATTCAATGTACCTCAAGCTACAGTGTCAGATGAAAAACTGTCTAAGCAGCAGGGAGGAGAATAGATTTCCAACCTTCGTAAAAATAAAAAACACAAAACACTGATTGTGACTTCAGACAGGACTCCTTGTGCACCCAGTCACAGCATAATCAAAAAGCATATGGGAATCTCATCTGAAAGAATAAAGCTAATAGTTCTAGGGACACTCACTGCCACTATGATACTGCTCTTGAAATACATTGAGTAAGGCTACTCACCCTCTCCCCTCTCCCCAAGGACACTCCCTGCAATTAATCTACAGAGTAACCCTCTAAACAAGCTCCAGGTTCTCCACTACTGATTCAGGTCTATAGATACAAAAATCTAACCCAAATTTAAGAAAATGTAGAAATACCTCCTTTAAAAAAACTATTTAAGATTAGTAGAGTAATCCAGTAGCCTCTTAAAACACCTTTTAAGAATTTCAGCAATCACTGATTAATAAACACCTTATGAAATCTACATACCTGCATAATTCATGCACCCTGGATCTAAAATAAAAAATAAACCTAATTTTTATTATTTATTGACAGATAAGAGAACATCTGGATTTAGATTTTAAACAACAAAAAAAATCCCTAAACAAACAAACAAAAAGAATAGTGCCAAAATCACCCTGGAGAGATGCTTCAAGGAAAACAGTGCAAGAAATGAGGTAACAAGGAGTTGTTATTTTACTGGCTTAAATTAATTTTTCTCTGAATAGTTGAAAGCTACATATAAAGAAGAAAACAGCTGTGAGATAGAAAGCTATCCTACAACTTGCATTACCTTATTTTCCTTAGTTTCATTTCCAGAGCCTGGGTCTCATTTATTTAAATTTATTATTATTCTCTATTTACCTCTCATACATATCTCTACTCCTTCTGATCCAGGCAGACCTGGACAGTTCCTGTCAGAGATTGCTCTTTTTTCTCTGAAGCAGATGGGGCAGGGCCTAAGGAGCACAATGTCCTGGAATTAGCACCAAATCTTGCTATTTCTGATGCTGTAGAAATAGCATTAGAAATTGCACTGAGATGGAGATAGAGTGAGAGTTGGAGGGCTGAAGCAGTCCGAGCAGGTCAGTGGTGATTAATGGTGCCACTGTGGGTTTGGGCTAGCTTCACAAGGTACGGCAATACGGAGCATTGTGCTTGTCCTTTGCCAGCAGCTCCCACAGCTGTATCTACATCCTGGACCTCAGTGACTGTAGCCCTTAGATAAGCCACGAAGAGCAACGGGGACACTTAAGCAAGTGACACCTGGCAGTGAACAACATAACCTGTCAAAGAAAAGCTGCCAAACATAAGGTTGTATCTTACGGTTCTATACCCCCAAAGCTGTTCTCCCAGGATTCACTCATTAGATCCTCCCCACCATTCTCTCCACGCAGCAGCATGGCTGCACTCCCTAACCCCACACCACTTGGCAGAGCAGCCTTCAGGGGTTTAAAACCTCCATCTCCTCACAATCTCCACTGTCCACCTTCACTCAAGGCAAGATAAGACAACTATCTATTGTTTGTGCAGAAGGTGTGCTGCTGAGCAGCTGAAAACATGTTACCATGTTACTTGTGGGCCCAAAGTCCAGCTCACAGTCACAGAAGACCTAGAGGAGTGTTGGGTCAGGTGAAGTCAGTGCTGCCATCCCCTCTCATTCCCCATGCAGCTGAGGTGTGGCAGCTCCTAAGGAGCTATAAGGCTGCAACAGGAAAGGTGGGGATAGGCTGCACAGCTCAGAGCTGGTGAGAGAAATTCCCCCTCTGCATTCCTTGATGTTGTAGCCTTAATCCACTTGTCTGGTAGAAAGCCATCTTAATTGGTGAGGGCAGTGACTTCGGAAGGGAACCCGAGTTTCTCCAGGCCTTGCTGGACACCATCATGTATGGGCTATTTTATGCTAAGGCTGTTTAGGGCAGCAGCACCATCCATCAGAAGGACAAGTGCCTTTTTTGGCACAGGAGTGTCATGTACTTGGTGCTTGTCATGCATCTTTGCATAGAGCTGTGCGTGGGAAAGGATCAATTGTCATGGGCAGCAACACAACCAAAGACCCAGTGTAATACATCCAAGACCAGATTCCAAATCTGAAACTGCCACCTTATATGACTTCTTGAAATTCATTGCCACCAGACCGCTATACCTGAGGCCCGGCTTTACATATTACACATGTTCAGTCAGAAGAGCAGTTCTTCACAAAAATTATACAGGCTTTGTTTTGGAAGGGGGGATGGGGGGGAGGGGCAGAGAAGAGAGAAACAAAAAAAAAGAAAGGAGCAGTCACCAAGTGATCAACACAGTACAAAAATGAAGCAAATTCTCCATTGTCAGCCCTTCTACTCAGGACCTGGGCAAAGGATAGAGACTGCCCTAAAATAATTCCCTCTTACTTGGTATTTACTTTTTCCAGTGAGCAGAGTGGCACAGGCAGAAAAACCCTTGAACACTAATCAAGCTATCAGGAATACTAGATGTGTCCCATAGGAAAAACAAACTGCATTTGCCAACTGGGAGCCGTATGGAAGGCCCTGATTCCTATATGCCAACAGGCGACTTTGAAAGCACACAGTTCTCCACTTAGTATGTTTAAAGTGGAGTGCATTTTTGGTTACCCATACTTCAATTTTGCGGATGGAAATATAGTTGCATTGCACAATCAAATTGTTTGACATTTTTAATTACAAGCATTTTAGCTATTTTTGCAACCATTTGTAGAGTCTGATATTAATAACCAGAATTGTGGCTCCAGCTCACAGTTTCTGTAGGAAATTATTTTATCATCAACACTACACAAGCTACACGTAAGGTCTTCAAGGCTTTTCCAGAAGTGATACTAGAACACTGGGATCTTTTTTTGTTATTAACACTTACATAGTCCCCATTGAGCACTTCACTGATTACCAAAGGGATTGGCAATCTGGAATTACTGGGAAGTGCAACTCCCCCTCCCTCTCCTAATTTTAAACGCTTTTCGTGTTCTCAACTAAACCCTGCTTTTAGTATTGTAATTTAACTTACTTTCCCCTGCTACCATCCATAGAATGTTTTCTGGCATGCTTACAGAATTCCACCAGAGGCCTTTTCTGGCATCCACTTCTATAGAGTTTTCTAATTTATTATGTAAAACTTAAGAGACGTGGAAAGGGAAGGATTATAGAGCCATCACTTGGTATCCAGCGCAAATATAACTAATGAAATCTGACATGCATATATACATTCAGAGTTCTTATGGCTTTTTTTTTTTTAAATAAGTATTGAAAACCCTACTAGTTATTAAGTTCATTTTATTTCTAGGGAGAATTATACCTGCATAGCTGGAACATTCTATACCATCCTCCACAACAGATGTGAACCTCCCATTTCCCACCCAATCTCCTGCCCCTGTTCCAGCCGGGCTTTTTATGCAATTGCTTCCACATTTATTCTTGGCAATGTCAGATATATATCAGTGCATATCAGATGCACAAGGTTCTGCCAGTCCTCTTACACACAAATAAGCATCCAAATGCCTCTGCCCTGAACTCTGTTATGGCTAGTTTTCTCCTGCCCATGTTAGTATTTTTAAAAAATCTACACAGTAAAGCTCCTTTGCTATTTAATAATACATAAAGTCAGTAAAGATAATGCAAAAATGCATCTCAAAGTCTTGAAGACAGCACAAGTTATTCCTCTCAATCACATTTAGAAGTGTTTTTAACTTCAAGAAAGGAATTTGCAGTGCAATGAATAAATAATTCTGACTTCTCCTCGACAACATCAGCCCCAAACAGAAAATGCAAAAACGTGCATATCTATATTCTCCTTGCCTGAGTTCTCAGTTCTGGCTCATCCAAGAGTACTTGCAGAATCCTGAGTGAGAGAATCAAAGCAATAGAATCATAGCTGAGGCTGGAAGGGACCTCTGAAAGTGATCTCAGACAACCTTCCTGCTCAAGTAGGACCATCTAGAACAGGCTGCCCAGAACCAGCTCTAGACAGCTTTTGAGTGTCTCCAAGGTGGGGACTCCACAACCTCTCTGGGCAACCTGAGCCAGTACTCAAGCACCTGCATGGTGAAAAGGTTTCCTGATGTTCAGATAGGAAGCTCCTGATACTTTACCTCATTTCTTTTGGAGCAATCCAGACATGTGTGGGCTATGGTACCTGGCAGAGCAAATACAGCAAATCAAACAAGGTGCAAAACCCATCCAGAGTTCAAATCACCATCTGGTACATGATTGCTAAGGATTCCCCATTTTTATACATACTCATTATGTCTACTCACCACAGCAACCACCACTGTTGAAAATCATTCTCCCTTACTTCCTCAGATGAGGAAATCCTTAGGCTTCCTTTACAGTGACAGAGGAGAAATCACCTATTGTATGTATACAAACTGGGCTCAGAATGCACATATTCAAGCCTGCTGTCAAATACCTCGCAGCACACTCCAAACAGAAGCAAATGGGCAAACTGGTGCAGCGCAGCCCTGTGGTGCATACTCTGCCTGGATGGGAGGCAACTATCGTCCTGCTGACAGATCTGGGACACTGCCTGAAGCCTATTCTTAATTAAATGCATTAAAATGCCTTTAGATCTCATTTCCATAAAGCAATTCTTGTATCACGTTTCATTTACAGCTTTAGTGCATCACTCATGAGATAAATCCATGAAACAGGTTGCCTAAGTCACTGTCTAAAACAGAAAGGATTTTTTTTTTAGGGTGAAGTCAGTAGTCTGCAACCTGGTGATTCCTCAAGTAGCCAAACA
The DNA here is from genome assembly GCA_013397135.1 of Pachyramphus minor. Taxonomy (NCBI): domain Eukaryota; kingdom Metazoa; phylum Chordata; class Aves; order Passeriformes; family Tyrannidae; genus Pachyramphus; species Pachyramphus minor. The sequence continues at coordinate 1,231,383 of VYXB01002609.1, read as the reverse complement.
AGGTTGTAAAGCACTTCCACACAGAGGGACACTTTCAGCCATAATGGCTCATAACATGCAGTGACTTACAGATATTTTGTCCCTTTGTCTTCTGCAAAGGTCTGTTAATTTCATATTAAAACAAGTCTGAAAACTTGTATAGGAAACAGACAAGATAATAATTTTAAGTGGTATCACAGCAGACCTACAGTGCAAAAAATCCCATGGGAGGGAAGTGGGGTCACTGAGCTGTAATAAAGCTTAGCCAACAAACATGATGCCTGGGTACCCATGCCACAGACCCACAGCACTGCCTTCCCAGCTGTGGAGCTCCCTGACTTGAACCACTGGGCCTTGAAACCAGTAAAAAATGCAGTTTTCAGAAGATATTTGGTGTACTACCCTCTCAGTTCGGCTCTTGGAGTTCACAGAGGCACCATGCAGACAAACAGCTGTGCGTGCTGAACCACCCCCTCTCCCTTCACTGCCACCCCCCCAACACTCTCCTGGCCCTCAGAGCTCCCCAGGGTTTCCAGCTACCAGAAACTTTTCAGAAGTCAAGATACCACTGCAATATGTAAGTAACCAGAAAAAATAAAATAGAAATCCTATACAGCTAAAAATAAATGTAAACTATTCTGGTATTGGTTGGGTGGGGAAGACAGGGAAGAAAAACACACTAACAAATCCAGATATTATATGACTTACTCCATGGAACATCTTTTCTTGATTATGTTTATTAGAGAACTCCTATCCAAAACCTCAAATTGCCCTAATTTGAAACACATTATGGTTTTTTAATGTAAAATACTAACCAAAAGAAACTAAATCTTCCAAGAGCAAGAAGGCATCCAATTTTTTTGTCTTTAACAATAAACGACTTTCACTGCAGTCAGACAACAAGAGCAGGTCTTTAACTCTTTGAAGTGCTCTATATCATTTAAAAGACTCAAGGCCTGGTCTTGATGACTCTAATTCCATTAGTACCAAATTTCAGGACTGCATCTTTCCATTTTTCCCCCTCACAAAGTTTTTCTTTACTCCTCCATACTTCTATAACTACTGCATAGACATTGAATAACTTTACTTTCTTTCCAGACTTCTGTGAATTAAACAAACCTTTCCATAAAACGTAGAATGTCTTTGTATATGAAACTTCAAATGATTATTAGTAAACATAGCACACAACAGCTACCTGGAGGGAAATGCTGAGAATTAACTCATTTTCCACTTTCTCTGCAAAATTGAGAAAATAGTGTTCTCATTGAAAATTAAAGAAGTTTAAATTAGGAAAAATTTGCTCCTTGGAGCATTTTATTTTCCCTTTTTAAAAGGAACAAACAGAAAAGCAAATTTCCTGTCTTTTACTAGGTTCTCCTTACATAAGAAAACTTTGGTCAAATATCTGAGCAAATTACTAGCATCCAGTTACTTAGTCGTTTCCTCAGCATCCACTTCTTCTACACAGCTTATGAATACCAGCCTCTCAATTGAGGCATAGTTTGAAAAGCCGAGTAACTTTAAAAGAGTTGCTGCTCAAGATTTTAATTTTTTTAACAGAGCTTCTAACCAACATCCTGCCCGTTTAGCTGTGCACATAAGGAAAGTTAAACAGATAATTTATCTTTTAGGTATGGTGCAGAAACATTAAGAGATGAAGGGTGTTGATTTCAGTAAAACACAAACACTAGTGAGCAGACATTATGAAAGTGGATATTTGGACATTTTGGTCTGCCTAAATTTTACTGCACTCACCACAGCAGCATGCAATCATCTTTCAGCTCTAAAATTAAACTTAGTTTTCATCTTCTCCCCAGATGGAGAAGCACATGAAATAGGGTATGAAAGCTTCTTTTGACATACCAGGTGTTTAGACCAACAGACATCGACCACACAAATCGCAATACACTCAGCAGAGAAAACCAAATCAAAGAAATAACTTTATATGTGAAACAGGCTACAGGGAGATTTGAAATGAATTTTACTAAGACTCATCCTGAAGCTGGGTGTACAAGGGCTACATTTCAATCAGAAATAAGCAGGGTTTGTAGTTTCACTCTGAATAGCCTTGGATCTTCAGTTTCTGTTCCAGAATTTTAATTAACAGTTTAGTTATGCTAAGCCCACTCACTGAGCACAAGTTTGACACTGTATTTCACTGGAAGTCATTGCTAAGTGGGGAGGACAGATTGCATTGCCAAGGTGCTCCTATGCTTCAGCAGTAGAAGAAATGCTTCTGCGATTGTAGAAATACGTCAGACCGAAGGCTTTGTGCATCATACTTCTTTAGGCATATCCATTTTATCTTTAAAGCCTAACTGAAATCTTTAAGGTAAAAATAAAAGCTAAAGATGGAGATTTATGCCTTCCAAGCTATGTTCCATGCAGTACAGACTAGCTAACAGTCTATTGGACTAGCACTCGTAATTAAGAAAAAAAAATTGTTCTCTGCTTTGATCTCCATGAAGTTAAGCAGCTCACAAACCCACAGACTAGCAAGGGTACACACCAACTCCTTCTTCTGTGTTTTGCCATACAGATCATCACTTTGTCTGACAAGTGACCAGAGCCCAGCCATCAGGAAACAGAGAGGGACCACACTACACTAGAAGCTATTATATCCCACTTGAAAGCCAGATCCTGCCCGGGTGGCAGATCAACTAGGATTTGTGTGAATGGAGGGAGTACGTTATTTCCCCCTCCCATCAAGATCCCTTAATGAACTGATGAGATCTCCTTTTTTCTCCAACCAGCATAAGATTTAGAGTATCTTACAAAGCAAGCTGTTTATATAAGACCAGAAACTTCAGATGGTGAGGGGAAAACAATAAGCCAGTGCAAATGGAATTGATGCAGGAAGTTGAAGCAAATGGAAAAGTAAATCAAAACAGTCAGCAAGGTGAAACTTTATTGACCAAGAAAAGGCTCATTCATCACATAAAAAGTTCAGCAGAGAGAGCATTAGTCTTCCTGACCTGGAATCTGTGTTAAGGTCAGGATCTCTCATTTAGGGACCCCTCAATGACAAGTCCAGCTACTTTGGAGATATGATTTAATTAGTGCTAATAAAAGACAAATACCTGGGACTGATTTCTTCTAGCGCAAGCACACTCTTTGAGTTTCCTTAAACACAAGGAAAGGAAAGCACAAATACTTTGCTTTGACCAGCCCTGCTTATATTCTGCCAGAAGTATAGGGATTCCATATGACTCCATATGGCATCTCTGCAGAGGTAAGGTCAAAAGTAATACAAGGAAAGGAAAAATAATTACTTTATTTCACGGGAGAAAACTTCACAAAACAACACAGTATATAAGAAATACTACACCTCTCTCTTCCACAAGCAGTTTTAAAGGGAGCATGATTTAAACTTAATGAATCAGTCTAGCACAAGATAAAGTCTACAGACCATGTCAATTTGTTTCAGTTTAGACTCTTACCTCACAATTGTCAGACCATTTTTTGACTTTGAAAAACATCACCGAGATAAAGGGGCTCTTGAGATCCCCACACAAAGCATCTGTGTGCGTTCTGAAGAATCACACAGTACTGTCAAATACAAATCACAAACAGGCAACTTCCTCTTGGCTTAAGTATCACAGAAATGTGATTTCTAGCTATTAGCTCTCATCCATTAGATCAGCTTATGCACCAAAGAATAACTCCACCTACTACTCAAAAGAACAAAGGCTAACAGTATGGTTTATGGCTTGGCTCATTTACACAGTTCGTAAATGACCAGATGACTATTCCAAAAAAATATACACCCATTAAAGTGTTTGGAATAACTAACAGAAGCATTGCAGCACCCCTGAGATGGCAGAAAAACTCCACACTTGTAATTTTTTTTTTTTTCATTAGCCCACAAGTTGAATATCAACCTTGGACTTCCCTTTGGTGAAATATTGGTAAATAAAGCAGAGTCAGGCATTCCTACCCCACGTGGTCCAAGTCATGACAGGTACGGGAAAAGGAATACTGTCTCTCTCATGAGAGGATGAATCTGCCACTCCTGTGGCAGATGTATTTACAGCCAAGAAACATTCAGAGAACACAGCCAGATTAAACTGAGAGCCTGTGCAGAGTCAGGAACTAAGTCTTTATATTCCAAATCCTATAAAAAGTCATCAATTGTTTTCAGCAAAGCAAGGAGTATGCCTTCAAGATTATTCTGTTAATACTGAACAACCAGGAAATTGAGTGTTTCTGTTCTTTGTGCTTTCTTAATTTGCTGTTCATTAGCGTTAAAGGCATTTAATTTACTAAAATGCAAGAAATACTGTCAAACCAGTAAATATGTTAAAATTAGACATAAATTTTTGAATTCTGAAATGAACAATAGTCTCACAGCAAATCTGATGTATGAAATTTAATGGTTCCCTGGGATGTGAAAGCACAACACCAAAAAATATAGATGATACATAGGAGCATAAAAGAAGAAAAATAAAGTAAACAAAACCCACACAACACACCTTCCCATAAAACAAAACTCACAATAATCAAAACCAGTAAAGCAAACAGCACTAATGTATTTAAAAAAAAAGAAAACCACTGTAAAATTGAAAATTTACAGTAATTTCTAGACCAGAGTGGCTAAAACTTCTGCAATAAACAGTTCCAACCAACATGGCAGTGGTCTTTTCTGATAGCTGTGGATTGATTTTCTTTGGGCTTCTCCTTGAAAGCAACATATCTTCCTGAATGGATCTCTCTCTCACTCCTGTTCTCAAGAGCAGAGGATTAACAATTTATCGTGGTTATTCAGCACAATGAAACTGCTTCAGCTTTAGCATCATTCACAGGACAGGCCCTTACAATCATTGAGACTTCAGCATCTGCTTATAAAAAAAAGAAAGACAGACTAGCATTCTGATCTAAAATTCACTAATCACCTACTTGCCCTCACCAAACATGTTTCTGATAGCTACAGTGCTAATAAAGATTAGAGAAGAGTTAAAAATCATAGAACAGTTTAGGTTAGAAAAGACCTTTAAGATCACTGAGTCCAACCCTTACCCCACAGCTGCCAAGTCCACCACTAAACCATGTCCAAAAGTGCCACATCTACATGTCTTTTAAATACCTTCAGGGATGGTGACTCAACTAGTTCCCTGGGCAGCCTGTTTCAATACTTGACAAACTTTCCCATGAAAAAATTTTTCGTAATATGTTACCTAGACCTCCACTGGCACAGTTTGAGGCCATTTCCTCCTGCCCAGTCATCTCTTACTAGGAGAGACCACTCCCACCCGTCTACAACCTCCATTGTAGAGAGTGATAAAGTTTCTCCAGGCTAAACATCCCCAGCTCCCTCAGCCATTTCTCGTAAGACTTGTGCTCCAGGCCCTTCACCAGCTCTGTTGCCCTTCTCTGGACACACTCCAGTATCTCAAATGTCCTTCTTGTAGTGAGGGACCCAGAACTGGGCACAGTACTCAAGGTGTGGCCTACTGTACTACTAAAGTTTGCCTTACATCTCTTACACATTTTGTTTCTACAGTTTAGGTACGATTTCTCAGACTATATGCAGCTCTTCAATAATTCCACTTCACAGTGGAATACATTTAGAAAAGGGAAAACCAGCATTTAATAAGCATCTTTATATACAGCCTACAACCCACTGGTGCCTACAGCTGGACAAAATACAGCTACTTATCTGATTTTAGAAACAGAGCAGGTCTAGCTAAGGCTCCGACGGGAAATAACATGGGAGTCCTATATACTGGGAGAAAACCAGACATACACTACTGAATATTGGACCACCACTAAAAAGCTGATGAATAGTAATTAAAACTGAAATTGTCTAAATGCAATGGCATATTTACCTAAAGGCATACAAGCACTGTACTTTGAGACAAATTACAACCTAAGCCTATCATCTTTGCCACACTAGAGCAGGAACAACAGCAATAAGGAGCAGAAAAGTGACACATAACAACATCAAGAATCAAGTTCCACTTCTCTTCAGCTCTTTATGGACAGATAGCACAATCAGAAGAGGCAGGAAGTTAAAATTTTTATCTCCTCCATTTCTTCAAATGTTGCACCAGGGCAACCTAAATGGTGCTGAGAAGGGTAAAGAAGAGGTACTACAAGTCAGAAAGAAGCAACTTGCATCACTTTCCAAAGGGAAAGTTTTACTGCCAGCTCAGCAGCCCAAAGTCTCACACATCCCCCATGCCTCTTTTCAGAGCTTCCCTCTGCTACTGAGCACCAGGATACCTGCAGCCCTGAGCCCCTCAGCAGCAGAGTTCAGCTACCCAAAAAAACCCCAAGAAGATGGAGATCAGGAGGCAAAACTCTTCCACAGCTGAACAAATGAACCCTCCCACTCTTAGCTTGGCAAGTTAGTTGAGTTTGGCCATAGCGGTAGCTCTGCTACTTTAGTACTTGATACACTAGCCCAGACACTTAAAAAACAGAAGTTAAAATTAAATAATAAAAATAGACTCTTTCAACCAGCTGACATGTCCACCTTGTCTGCAAACTTATCCACGTGGTCTCATCAGGTTGGTCCACTGCCCTGCTTTCTTCACATGTACCTCCTGCTGAAATGCAGCATCCAGTAGTACCCAAAGATAATACAGCATGCCTGTTTTGTGAGATTTACAGGGTTAGGATGCAGCCTAAATAAAATGTAGCTGTTGCTACTGGAGTTTAGTGGCTGTCCATGTAGCTTTAAAAATATAGGTCTCTAGATGACAAAAATAAGAGGAAAGTATGGAAGAGGGCAAAAGAAAGAAGCAGAAAAATAGTTCCCTGGAAAAATACCAGTCTCTCCTATTATTGCACCTCTTCTCAAGTCATGCGACCACAGTGGGCTGAGAGCCACCCAAATTGTTCACAAATTCCAGCTCAATGTAGTGATAAAAACAGCAAATATTTTGGGAAAATGGGGTATGGAACTAGGGATAAAAATGGAAACCCAGCCTGGTCTCTATCATTCAGTAGTAAAAGTTTGTTTGTTTCTAGGTTGTCTTCACCAGCAGCAGTGGAGACTTAGCACTGACTTTGGAAGCAATTTCTGCAGAATAGTCAGGCTCTACCTCAGGAGGGTACTTCCACAGGTCTCAGGAATGTGGTACTGGAAAGACCTGGAAAGGGTGCTCAGAGCCTGGTAGATGTTTTTAGTTTGTCCTCTGTGAGTGAGCAGAGAAGCAGGCTAAAATGAGTGTTTTCAGGCCCACAAATGAAGTGTTCTTGCTCCTTGTGATCCTGTTAAAAGGAGTCATTGTGTCAATTTTCCTTTTTGTTTTTTGTTTCTATTTTAACAAAGTTAGCATAGTGCTTATCTTACAGAATACAGAAGACATTAAAGAAACCTCAAAATGTACAGGTTGTGTGGAGAGAAAAACCCTCAGTCCTTGGTGCCAACCAGCTTTCATGCCTGGCTCTTATTTCTGGCACATGGACTAAAAGAGGAGTTTCTTCATGGTGGTGTTTTTGAGAGGGTTGGATTTTTTACTTTTTTCTATGAAATCTAAGCAAACAGCACAGCCAAGCAACACATTGTCTCCTGTGGTTCAATAGGCTTGTATTTACATTGAGCATCATACACCAGGCAGACAAATACAGAGCTGTAAATCCCACTAAGGTGCATTATTCATGGCAGGTCACATCTCTCTGATGTTGTCTATCCTGTATCCCAAATGCAGGGCTACACTGCCCACAGTTCCCCTGTCAGCCCTCAGGTGGGGTTTATCATCTCCCCCCCTCTCTTCCAGCTACACTAAACCATCTGTGCTAGAGTGAAATGGCTCTCTGCTTCTCATAGATTGCATTTATGGCTGCCCCTGGAATACACTAGTTGTACCAAAGGGATGCCATTTCAGCATCTCCATCTCCTACAATTTTATTAGCATCTGGCAGCTACTGACTGTCGGGAAAGCGGGAGAAAAAATGGGTCCAGAAACACGACCCTGAAACAGAAAGATTAGCTATAAAATGGGGGAGGGAGATTTTTTTATTTAACTGAAAGCCAGTCTCTGAGGTTTCTTCTCATAAACCTAAAGTGGTAAAAGACTTTCACTTTTAGAAACAGAGGTGAATTACCATCAGCTTTGAGGTAAATAGGTACTTTGCAAGCAGCACCAAGAGAGAGTTCACAGAGTCTATTCTCTACCATATGTAGAACGCAGCCCAGCCACCTGTGGACATGCCTCAGCCTCCAGAGGCAGACGGTCTTGCCCCAGTTTTTGGACAACAGGCAGTTGTTAAATTACTGGGAAAAGCCAACAAGACTCCCATAGTTAAACTGTGATTTCATCCGCACCACCACCATTCTGCATACATCCCATACACAGCAATAGTTCCTTTAAAATTATGCCTATATATCTGCTTTACATGTTCTGTTCCAGGCCTTGGATTTCTCTCAAAACCACGAGAACAGAGCCAGAGCCAAATCTAGGCTGCTGTGCTTCTTAAGAATGGGACTTCCAAGAGGACACAGCAAATCCAAGATAATGATAAAATTCACGTTGTTGCCAATGACCAAAGAGTTCAGTCAATGGTGAAATTCTCGCCGTACTTGTCTGCTGATGCAACATGCACTCTTTTTGAAACCTCTTCTTTCAACTTCCTGCTGAGAGATACTGCAATCAGCATCTGTAAGGGACCCAGCAAAAAAGCCTATCCAACACTTTTCCACGAAAGACAGGCACTTGGAGGACAAACACAGAAAAGCAGAGCTTGTGACCCAAGTTACAAAGCAGCAAGTTCCACAGTGAATGCCATTGCCAAAACTACGAAGTTTCAGACACCAAAATCTGGCCTGCTAGTGTAGAGAATGCCTGTGTGCCACTGCTAATCAGATGAAATGAGAATACCTCTACAGAGGTTGAAGAATCAGAATATTTTCACGGTTTTTATGCATGCCTATGAAATACCGTATTTTGCTTCTGTCTTCTGTGTCCCCACCCACCAGTCTGGGTGTTCGTGTATGCTGGTAGGCTGTTTCCTACCAGCATACTCTCATGGAGAATACCTCAACCACCAGGCAATATATTCAGTTGCTCACTTGCCCACAGAGTTTTATCTTCTCCTACCAAATGGCTCTAAAAGGGCAATCTTTCCTGTGATGGGCTCCCTGCCTCGCTCAGGCAAGGCAAGTGAACACACTTAGCCAAATACCCTGACAACATATTTTACTCTCTAGGATCTCTTCTTATTTTCTCAGATGTTTCACCTCAGACTCCAGGAAGACATTTTGCCCACAGAGGTTGTACAAACACTTCCCACAGCAAGTTTGCTCTGACAGTGGCACTATCCTACAAAAAGTTTGCTAAAACAAACAAACAAACAAAAAAACCCCAGTACTTGATATTTCTGACTGTATAGGGAAAGGGGGAAGGAAATCAGCAGTCTCCAGGTAGTCAGGCGCCAGAAAGGTTATGCATGACCAGTTTGCCTTCCAATGGCTACAGAAACAATAGAATTTCTTCTATAATGGACAGATTAAGGACTATAGTGAGGGCCTACACACTATTGCACAGGCAAGGTTCTTTGCCTGAGCCAACTAATGGTAGCATTCACATGGAGCACATTTACATACACGTAATATTTGTGGGATGTCTTTCATAGCTCATCTTCTCTAAAGTATCTCTTACTTCGTCTTTGCAAGATGTAATTTTATTTTGAATATTTAAGATGCAAACAATTGCTGATAGGATATTACTTTAATTTTTTTCCCATCCTCCTCCTTAAGTTTATTCTAAAATGAAAAAAACTCAGCTAACTTGATGGAAAAGAACACCATAACAGGATTTGTTCTCACTTCCTTTGATATGTGAAACAAATACAGTTACTCCAGGAGACTTTGAGAAACAGTTATGGAAAATTACAGGTGATGAATAACCCACAGGAAGACTCATTTTGTTCCCTGCATGCAATAGTGAGAGTTAAACTAATAGAAAAGAAAGGCTACTAGATCAAATCATATTTTGGTTTCTACCAAAAGCTATATTCGTTCCAGTTCTCATGATATTTTCCATTTGTTTGCTCCAAGCCTTACTTCATCAATTACTAAAAAAACATGATGAATCTATAAGCAGGTCAGATACTTTAATAGGTTTTGTTCAAGTTACAAGTATTTCTGTTACAAATTCAAACAACAGATCCAATTTGCCTGGCTCACAAGCACTGTCCTGCTGTTTTCCCTTGGACTAGCCAGACAAACAAAACAATACTTTTATATACAACTACAAGCCAAAGCAGTGCCCACTCCAAGCCCAATACAAGACAGCCACCACTGAGAAACAGAGAGCAAGGAGCACAGGACCAGTCCATGTTCTGTTCTTCGGAAGAAGTGGATCAGTCAGCTCAAAGGGACCACAGGGTTTATGAAAAGCAGCAAGTCTTTTTCTGTCTCCCATTTAAGAACTCCTTTGTCAATATACTTAAATGAAAATCTAGATTCAAATTAGAAAAAGTTAGGTCTTTAATGTTTGTGGAACACTAGTGGATATGTGGCACATACTTCTGGAGTATCTGTCCTTATTTAATAGTCAGGTGAAGGGCTGTGCAACAGAATTTCCACTACAAGAGAACAGAAATCCAAGACAAACATGATCTGACCAAGTCATATATCATTTGTTTTTAACAGATTCAATATACCACTCTGACAAAGTCATCTGTTACGAGGCCTGTGCTGAAGACTTCAGGGATCACCTTCATCACAGCAGTTAACAGCTCAAATAAATCTTGTGATGAAACTCTCGGGACTTTTTTTTTTTCAAGAAACATAAAATGCAGCAATTCAAGGCTTCCAAAATGCTTTCACAGAGCAGCGCATGGCTTACCAGAAGGAACTAGAAGGCACAGTCCCTACCACAAAGTCTACATCTCTCCAAGCCATAATCACATGACAGTCCAGAAATTATAGGATTGACACAGATTGACACTAGGCACGGGCATCATGTGTGCGGTTTTCTCTTAATGTGAACGGCAGATGGAGAGAGTCAGTGCCACAGTACACTACTGCTCCCCTCTAACCACTAACAAATATGCTGTGAGCCACAGCTCAGGAACCACTGTCAAATTTAAACCTAGCAAATGCAAGAGAAGAATTTGTTAACACTACCCTGTCATACTAAGCATGTGCCATATGTTTAACATCTCTTGTGATCTTAAGACAATGAACTAATACATTACATAGACCTGCATAAAAATAATAAACTCAGCTTTGCAGAACCACTTAGTGTGTACATGTATTTGACAGAAGTCTAGTCACAGATACCTTGCAACATGAAAATCAGGCATCCAGCTCAATCTAAGGTAGCCAAAGAAATGCTAAGTTATATTGTGCCTACATCTCCTGACACTACTGATGCCTCTACTCCCATTATCCCCAGTGCAGATTTTAAACTACCATTGTGCAAAACTTTCACAACAAAATCCAAAGCTAAAAGAAACCATGAGGTACAGAGTCAAGGTTAAACTATGGAAATAAATTAGCTTTGCTCAAGCCATTGCAGTTCCACTAAGAGCTTGAAGTAAAAGCTATCCTCTTTAAGTGTAATTTTAGGATTTTAGTGTCTTTTTTTTTAACCACAAACCCAAATAAACTGTGTTTGGGAGCCCCTGATGGATGATTTTACCAGTTCTCCAGCTCTCCTTGCCTGAGATTCTGGTCACAGTAAACAGACCACAGAACCATTTTCTCAAAGCAAAACAAAAGCAGACTGCTATTCAAAGAACACAAGAGTTGGAGCTCCAACTCCATTCAGAGAAAAAAAATTATTTCCCAGTTCCACAGGGTCTCCTGCATGACACCTTGCTGCCAAGTTACGGAAGTAGAGCATACACTTCTAAGTCCAGTTTCCATTTCAGAGGAAACCATAAAACCTCACAGACACACATACATGAAGACAAGGGCTATCTAGTTTTACAGGAGTACCGGTTTTGTTCTGTGGGTTTATACACAGTAAGTAAAATCCCACAAAAAATAAACTTAAGACAAGGGACACTATCCACTACTATGCAATCTTACAGTGAAAGGCAGCAACTTGAAGAAAACAAGAAACATATCCCTTTAAGCAAAGTTATTTATAAGGTTTACCATTAAATTCAATTTTAAATTCAATTTCAATTTTAAAAATGGAAAATACAAAAAACTAATAATCAAACTAATGTGGGGAAATTCTCCAACAACACATAAAATGGCAAATCTCCAGACTGGCATTCCTCAACAAAGCACAGTTAATCTCATTCTGCTTATTAATGAGTTAACATCTAAACTGGTTATCTCTACCTTCTTTCCTAGCTGTAATTATTGTCAGAGCTAAAATGTGTGTCAGTAGAGCAAAGATCTCCAGTTCCCACTACAATTCAAGGTTATTCCAACAGTTTCTCTCACTACAGAACTCTCAAAAAGAGGAGTACTGAAGTGAAAGATATTACTCCAATTGCTGTTCCAATATTCATTTGCTGTCTGTGATTATGGTCAATCCTCTTGGTGAACTCACAGCTTATAGAATACTTCAAAAAAAAAAATAACCTGAGCCAGAAATCAGGATACAGAAAGTTGCGTGGTTGACTGCATGATTTACTCTTACATTAAACTTTTTCACATCACCTCCAACCAACTTGAAGCTTCACTGAAGGCTTTTTCTTCATATACAAGCAAACAGGAATGTTGGGGACCTGAGTACCAGCCACCCAACTACCAGGATCTGCAACCAGCTCAGCAGAGACTTAACCTGAAAAACATGAGCTACCTCAGCTGGTTGGCAAATTTTAAGATTTTTACCTTTCAAATCTAGTCCAAACAGCTGCAGGATACACTGAATGGCATCCTCTTCTCCAACTGGCACACTGACAAAGCCCAGGACAAACTGAAATGATTTCTAAGGCTATGGTGCCTTGATTTCATGAAAAGTAAGAGGAAGAAATATAACCAAGCATTTGAGACAAACTTCCTAAGAACTTTTAAGAAAATGCAGGCTTAGTCATAGCCCTGTCTAATTTACAGCAAAATAGTTACCTTGGTTTGTCCATCCACGAATACACTATTCCAGTACTGGCTCAGGACTCATCACATGCCTGCATCTTTCCAAAGACTAGTTCTCTTACTCAGATGCAGTTGCCTGTAAAGCAAAATCTGACAGCCGACCACAAGCATGTTCACAGGCAGCAGATTCACCCTCTCATTTATGCAACATTCATTTTATTAGAGGGACAAACAAAGTTTGATTCTTGGAGTCTTGGAGAAAGTTTTAAGGCTAGAAAAATAAGAAATATGTAACTAGTGCTGACTAGCAATAGGTGCAGTATTAGGAAAAAGATATTTAATAGATTAAATGACATTGCCTCAACAAGTTTCAGCCAGAAAATCGTCTCTAGTTGATTTTCTCTTATTAATTCAAGCCTAAGACACTAATTCACAACTAATATAACTTGACAAATCTACTTCACATTTTTCTAGAGTATATCAACCATGATTCTCTTTTAGTGCTTTTTCGACTCCTACTCTACAGAATAATCAGTGTGTTGACTATATTTGATGTACAGGGACTTTAATTCTGACCCTTGGTGTGTAACAAAGATTGGCTAGAAAAGTCACTTGAAATAGCTTCTGGTATCTGACTGGACTGATTCTTTAAAGCACTTCCAGCATGAGCAATCATGCTTAGTAATTTCAGATAGGATTTCTGAGAACTGCTATGGATGTGATTTTCAAATTAAAGTTGCACTTAAGCAGAGAGCACATTTACTGGATTATTTCAATGTCCAGAGACAACACAACATCAATGCAACATGAGAATAGTTAAGGCAAGTTCATTTTGAGTTTTGGCTGTACATGTGGGAAGAAACACAGTTAAGGGAGAGAGTTTTCTGTATATTCAGCTGCCTCTATTTTTCATTGATAGCTATTTTTTAGAGCTTTGGGGGAAAGAGACATTTCCCATAGAGAGAAAATTTGAGTTCATTCAGTTTTCTTTCAAACTGTTTATATGAAGAATTATCCAATGAAACTACAAACTTGTACCACTGTACTGAAGTAGGACTGTTAAAAAGCATAATTCCTAATATTGCCTACTGAAGCATCACATTTCAGAGTTAAATATTAAGTGAGCTGAAGTGGCAAAAGGCTGTTAGAATCTTTACTAACAGTCAACTTCTTCCCAGTGGGACCAACCTGAGGCCCCTTGGTACCACACAACCTGACCAAAGCCTTCATATAGGAGTGGGTCAGAAGCTTGTTTAACTGTCAAGCTTTTTGTTGTCCTCCTCTGGAATAAAATCCTCAGTGAAGTTTTTCCAGTCGTACTCTGGTTCTTGTATAGATTTCCCTCTCAAACATTGATCAATACCTCTGCTCGTAATACAGAGAACCAGTACTGTAACTCCACCAGCTGCTTAGTTATACTTTCAGATCCAAAGGGACTTGAGTTCAGTTGACTGATTTTATTACTTTGTGTGGTTGCTTGCTTACTTACAGGCATGCACCTAAAGGGAATAAAGGAGTAAACCCAGAGAAGATCATCTTTGCCTAACAAGGCTGCTTTGATCTCCAAGATATGTACAACTAGAGACAACAGCAGGAAGAAGCATATTCCAACAGAAAATAATAAGAACCCCATTAAAAGTTTAACAACAAAATACATGACAACAAATACACATGTGCTAACTGTAGACTATAATCTTTAATTCTAGAGAGAATAGTTCATGGAAGCGCTCTCCCTGTTGAAAATTCCAACATGGAAAACTGAACTTATCAAATGAGCAGGAACTGCTAGTTGCTGAAATTTGGATTATAGTAAGTAGAACAACATATAACCACATGGGAAGGTGCCCAAAAGAGAGAAAAAACATGAAATAAAATTAAAATGAACATTTTGAAAAAAATTTGAAAAGGTAAACATTTTCCAATAAAGTAAATGAAACGAGAAGAATTCTGGCAGATGAGTCAGAATTTTATTTCACAATGTTGAGGGGAAAAATGTAATGACCCCCTCATTCAACGACATCTACCAGCCATATCGTCTCTAGGAACGGCAAAACACAAAGTTCAAAACCTGAGTTTGGATCTGCCGTTGCCACTGCTGGGTTTTAAAAATTAATAATAAAAAAATTTTGAACCACTGCATTAAACAACTCCTAAGAAATCCAGTCAGAGCTGGGAATCTCTCCCAACAGACTGGTTACACTGCTCTTCCCAAGATAGAGAAGTTCTCTTGCTATTTATCTCCTCATTACTCTTCTATTTTTCTAAAGCTGACATTATCTTGCTCCCTTTCAGAGGGACACCACGGCACACTAATGTGTCAGTGCTGGAGAACAAAACCAAAGGAAAAAGTACAAAAACAGTAACAGCAGCTCCAGGTCCTGACCCTCGCTCACACTGAAGTCAGCCCAAAAAAACAGCCATTTGATTCCGGGGAGCACATTTGACCACAAAAAACTTGTTTATTTTTCCAAGTTTCCAGTATCTCCATTTGGGCAACATTCATACCTATGTCAAAAGTACAGTGTAGTCCTATGCCTTGTAATCCATGAAACTATGAGATTTTTAGCAGGACCATTACAATCACAATCCAACACAACAGTTGCTCTCTGTGCTGTACAGCCCTTAGCACAGCAGCTACACTTAAAACACCTTGGGTGTTTCTATAGAAATAGCTGAATGTAGCAGACCCACACTGAGAACCATCCCAGGCAGATGATGCATTACTCTGCAAGAAGCCCCAAAAGGCACAAACAAAGTAGAAGGAATAAAATAAACAAGATTTTCTGTGACCTTAAGGATGGGATTATAACATTTTTATTTTTTTTAGCTTGAGCAGGAAGCCTTTCTAAATTACATTTCTAAGATTTTATTGTATTATCTTCATGGCACAGTTATTACACATTAAAGGTAATGACTCTCTTCTGCAAGTAACCTAATATTGAACATGATTGATATCCCCTATCTGGGCTTCAGAGAACGCTGAATTTCCTAAGTGGAAGGAGGGAACAGTGTTGGATGAGGTGAACAGGGAATAGCTTGAGTGGATTATGTGCATGCATATGAAAAAACAACTCTTAGGTTTTCACTAGAACACAGTATTTTCTTGAAAACACACACTAATGGCAAATAAATGGGGAAAAAAAATCCCCAGATCTTCCATTTGTGGGTAATTCTGCTCAGACTACAAATACATATATTATTCTTGTTCTTACCTATTTGATAATTTTGTAAACCCACACACGCAGAAAGACACACACAGAATGTGTACACAGTGCATACACTACATGTACACACACCAATGTTTATGAGCTGATGGGAAATTCAGGTTCAGAATTTATATTCCAAGGCTAAGGTGTCCATTTTGATTTCTCTTGTTCCTTTAAATTATCTCTGTGGGCTGGAATCACTGAACAGACTACTGATGACCAGTTGTCTTGAGATACTCTAAAGCATCAGGTTTATTCAGGCACTGAAGAAGCCATAGGGCAATACAGGAGATGGCTCAATAGGGGAGAGCATGCAGAGACTTCCACTAGTTCCCAGGCAAGACAGAACAAAGCGTCCACATTCATACAAACACCATTTCTCTGCTAGATCTGATGAATTCTATCCTTTTAAGACTGGGTTAACCATCATCTCCAGTGAGTAAGAGGCAAAACAAAACCTAGAGCCTAACAGGGAACTGTTTCTTCAGAAACTGATTTCTCTTTCTCTCATCTGAGGTTAATAAGCACAGATTTGCCTCAGTATTCTTCAAGTCCTTGCCCATTCCTACAGTAGATTTCTGACTCTCTAGCCCACCTACTTATTAATGAATCATCTTACTGCTCAAGCAAACCTGGTCAAACTGTCTTGGCTACATTCATTACACTGCTTATCAGCTAGGGAAGTGGAGAGAAAAACAAAGCAGAAAAAATATTTTTTACAGTAGCAGTCAAATTAAAACGGTTCAATTATAGAACACAATTGTTTCTTTGTGAAACAGAAAAGGTATTACTTGTGGCTGTAGAGGTTTTTTTGTTTGGGGATTGTTTTGGTTTGGGTTTTTTAACGAAAGTTACACCAGAGACAGATAACCCTTAAAAGGTACTATGCAATCAGTTAATAGCCTCCTAATCATGAAACCAGAGCAAGCCACTGACGAGGACCAGTCTCTGATGTCACTGCAAAGCGCATCAGTGTTTCTAGCTGCTGTCACACTTCTTTGGCAAAGTTATCCCATGATTTTTAAAGCTCTTTTATTTATTCAAGTACTCACATTAACTCTTCCCTCAAAAAACCACCCCAAAATACAGTACATTAAACATACTAAGTCAATAGAGACACTTTGATCCAGTAGAACTCCATTGTTTGTCAAGGTTTTGAGAAGTGCATTTTTGCCTTCTTGCAGGAGAGAGCTTTCTTCTTTTCTGCCCAGCAGAGCAGGCCAGGGGAAAAAGGACAGGGAAGACTGCCTGGAGATGATTCCCTTCAGCCCGGTCATTTGCCAGAGGAGGAACCACCAATGGCTACTCATCCTTCCCAAGATCTCAACAAGCTCTGAGAAAGCAGGAGGGGAGAATGGCATTTGTTGGAGCTTGTGTGGGGTCAACATGGTGACACTACCAGAAGGTGGTAAGACTAACTTTAGAGAACATGTGCCAAACATCCAGAAAATCTAAACACTATCCCCCACCCCTTCTCCTCACACTGAGAAATACCAACATTTTAAAGATATTTTTTAAAATTAAAGTACCATATTAGGGATGTTGATATTCATTATGTCAGTCTTTTTATTTTTGAAGGCTTGGTGACTTTTGTACTTGTCATCATGACATCAAGCCATGGAAAGATTTTGTCTACTTTAAAACTTCTTCCAGTAATAATTTCCATCAATAATGGCCCAGAATATTTCTCCTTTATTCTTAAACTTCTGTCAGCTTCAAGTTGGGGCCTGCATGACACAGGATATTTTCCAGATTCAAGAGTTAGTAAACAGAACAAGCTCATGTATTCAAATACTAAAGAAAGGAAACAATGAAAAATAAAAACAAACCCAAAAGCAACCACTTGGATCTATGGAGAAGGAAATAAGTCACCAGTTCAGCAGCTCTTGACATTATTTATTCTCTCATTCATGTTACAAGGTAAGACACTGTGCAAAAGTGCTTGAACAACAACCTATGACCTTCAATAACAGAGCTGGGGAAGAAGTTCTGTCCCATACAAGTTCTGTAGATTGTCCATTTTCTCCTGTCGATCTTTTAACACAGCAGTTTTGCATCTTTACTTTGCCAACAGTCTCTCAGAACACACCACACCCCCTAAAATAGAGCAGCTCAGGGTTTTTTCTGAAATGCTCTCGAACTTAAGAGCAGGAATTCTCACTTTTTGGGTTTTTTTTAAACTATACACAGAATGCTTATTGGTTTCCAAACTTCATATGCACATCCCAGTAGATACATCAGAGGAAGGCTGAGGTCTGAAGCCCAAAACACCAAATGCTCTGGATTTACATATAGTGGCTCCTAAGCAGCCAAGTACTTATCTGTGCAAGCAGATCCAAAGAAATCAGTACAGCATGAAGCATGTAACAGATATGAAACTTTGAAGCTTACCTGTAAGACTAAGTGGAACTTTAAAAAGGAATATTTGGGAGTGAGTGGAACGAACCGAGAATGTTATCCCATGATAATGAAATCAACTTGGGTGATTGAAAAGCTGTCTGCATAAATAATGTCAAGACTGCTGCACTAACATTTATACACAAAGACTGAAATGCAGTCCTGTGGAAAAGCCTAAAAATTACAGCATTATAATTCAGTAATATTTCATTGTTTGTGTTTTGTTTTTTTCCTTGAACTGCTCTTAGAGTCATTTTTCCTGACACCTTTCTTTTTAAACTTTGTAAACCTCGCTTTGCTTCCAAACTGTCTTTCCGAGCTTCTGTTCCAATGCATCAAAAGAGCAGTGCATGATCATAGCTCGTAATTTGCTCAAACCATACTCTCACTACTCAGCTTAGAAGCTGAGATATACTCAAATGCAGGTTTCCGAGACTTTATTGTCATCTTATACTGGTTTTGATGTGATAAAACTCTCCACATCAACTTTGCTTCTTCCAGCTTCCCTGTCTGTTAGCTCAGAATCAGTCAAAGACTGCAGTAAAGAACAAAGAAACTCCCAGCTTGCCTCCTTACAGCAGAAGCAAGGAAACAGAAATATAGCTTCACATACACTATTAAAATGTACAAAGACTAAGAAGTGGTGCATAGTAAACAGGGAGATCTGAATTAAACTCTACTACTCTGTTACAATTTGATAATGCAAATTTTTGCAGTACTAAAAAATGCCAACAATTAAAACCCACAAAAATACCAAAGCAACAAAACAAACTGCCTCCACCCACTTCTGCTCCATGAGAAACCTAAGCAGTGCTCAGCCCCAAAATAAGAACCGTTCTTGAATGCAGCTCTTTCCCAATACAGGAGAAACAGAGGAAGTAGGAAAAGTTACATACAATGGAGTTATTTTTCCCCACTTCAGACACAAATAACTAACCTATGAAAGCCTGCAGTGACCAATGCTGGACACTCAACTAGCTGTGGAACTTTACAAGTTATTTCTACTCCTAGATCTATTACTAGACTTCGGCTCTGAAGGAATAGGCATGGGCTTGGAATATCCAAAGAGTAAATTTAACTTAAGTTGACTTATATTTCATTCATGCTAAGAACTACAGTAACTTTTTAAGTAAAACATGTATTGTAGGTGACTTGTAATTTTCGGAATCAGGGAAGAAAACTAACCAAGAGATCACCAAAATCAACTTAACTCTCTAAGCTTTCATTTCCCCAAAGTTATTTAACAAATGCCTCCTTATCATGCACACGCAGAGTTTTTGTGGGCAACTGAAAGTGAGTAGTTGAGCTCTCAGACCATACCAGAAGTGATGAATGATAAGAAAGATTTTGGAAAGGGGTTAATTTGTCTTTTTGACAGCTGAGTTAAGATAGGGGCCATTGAAGTCTCTCTCAATCCTACAAATTAGCCTTACGTTCTCAGACACAAAATTTCAAGGTTAAATCTACCAAAGCATTATAATAGCAACTCAGTACAATGCTTTACTGAGGTTTAATCAATTTTCCTATCATGCACTCAGAGCACATCTACAGGCTTCTTCTGCCAAGAATTATTTTGACTCTCTCAGGCTTGCTATCCCAAGCAGGGGACTTGAAACACATTCTAATTAGCTCAATCTACTTCCAATGGAACTTTACTTCCAAAAATCAGTTTTGAGGCCCAGACAAGCTGCCCACATGAATATTGAATGAAAGGTTAAGACTCAAACAGAAGGGCAAAATAAAACTCGCCTGGTACACACAAAACAGGGATTCAGAGCTTGGAAGCAGAAGACAAAGCACACAAGCCAGGGGACGTGCAATAAATGGTCATTTATGGATGTCCTCTTTAGGAAAAGAAAACACGAACAGTAAGTAGTTCAAGGACTTTGAACCACTAAGGCAGGAATGACAGAAATCAAATCTTGACCAATGTTTCCAGCTACAATCAGAAAACTGCAAAAGAGACTCTGAAACCACCAAGTAGGCAACTTTTCTCAGGTTTAATATTTCTTAACACATTTCTTTACAACATCTTCCACTTGTATTACATTTTTCTCAAAAATGCTCTGAACTCTTGAACTTTATGGAAGAAAACTCACAAGTACAACTCAGACAAAACCCGATCTTCGACGTATTTTCTTTTACTTTCTTCTCGTGATTTCTTTGAGACATTACAAACATGAATATCTTATGGATTGCCATGAGCCACATTCTTAATTAGCTAGATCTTTTCCATATAAGGCATTG
This sequence comes from Pachyramphus minor, assembly GCA_013397135.1. NCBI lineage: Eukaryota > Metazoa > Chordata > Aves > Passeriformes > Tyrannidae > Pachyramphus > Pachyramphus minor. Next base: position 1,210,608 of record VYXB01002609.1, on the reverse strand, counting down.
CCACCACCTCACAGATATCTCTGGAAAACTGTGAGTACACTTAAACCCCACAAACTCAAGTATTTTATGGCTGCCATGTAAATCAGCTGTCAGATCCCTACACTTCCCTTTAGGAAGTCAAACTTATTTTCAGGATTTTTTTTCAAGTATAGAGTATGTGTAAGGAAAAAGATCCATCAGTGGCATTTACCACCAAATTACAACCTGGTACTTAGAGTTGACTTATAGTATTTCTCTCGTTTTTTCTAAAAACCTATATAGAACAATAGCAGTAAAAGAAAGTCCATTAAAAACCATCACTTTGTCACTTCAATTATGACTTTTTCCTGTGTCTAATAATGAAAGTCAAACCATCTCATTTGCTTTAGAAAAAGGAAATCTAGACATACAGTAACTGTTGCAGAGTGGTTTATTTTTTCAAATGCCAACAGGCAAGTCTTTGGAATACTAACTAGTTTTCTTGATGTGCTGCAGTGCTATATCTAGTAACAGAGTATGACTTAAGGATAAAGCCTGGTTTTGTGCTGGTTTGGTTTCTTTTTTTTTTTCTTAAATAAAATCATCACATCAAAATAATAGTTCTGCTTAGTAGTCAATACCAATGTTCCTAACACAGGAGGAGCTAAATCTTTTCCTATAAAATCAACAACCATTGAGATCTATATTTAGCACCAACAGGTTCCAACCACACTAGATCTTGCTGACAAAAAAATAAATCTATAACCTAGACTTCTGCAGAACTTGCAGGTTTCTCAAAGGTAGAAGGCATTCCAGGTTTGCTTCAAGGATCAAACCCAACTGTGGTTTGCTTTAATTTGTTGCTTGANACCCCACCAGATATGTGAATTAGTGCTATGGTGGTCCTGGGATTTGATTAGGAGAGAAATCACTCTGAAGGGGCAGCCAATGCCAGAAAGATTTAGGTAATAAAAAGTCCAGATAAATCCAATATTCAGTATAGAAAGAACTTGAAAATGGAGATACTGTGTGCAGTTTGAACTACCACATGTCCTATTTCCATTCCTTTCCTAAGAGGCAAACAAAACTCGATGCACAAAGCTTTACCTCGAGGACAACTGCAGATTTCATACATTACCCCAGCTCCTTGTCCCAGTTTTGATCCTGACTCTGTGTGGCATTACCCACACCAACCCAGAGTGTTCTCTGTGTGTGTGTGTGTGACAGGTGAGCTATAGGTACTACCAAACTTTGACAGCATCCCTTCTACCGACAGGCTCATCCTGAGCCTCAGCAGTGACACAACTGCCCTGCACAAATACCTCAGATAAGATAGATAACAAACATAGGAATACCTTCTGCTAGCAGTGTCAGATGTGGAAGCCTTCACTCACACAGGAAAACATTTTGCACTGTTTTCTGGACCCAGGTGTATGCCATTACCATTTGTTCTGTGCCAGGAGGAAGAATACAGGAAAAGCCACACAGCGTAACATGTTCATCAATACAGACCATGCAAGGCTTTTATTACCACCTATTCAACTTCCTCAGCATGGAAATAGCAAATGAGTTGCAAGTAATTTCTCATTTATTTCTATTTCTAAAGAACACTGTCAGGAAGGTTTCCTAGTAAAGGTTGTTACAGAAAGTAAATTACTAAGTAGTAAAATATCTTGGATCAGCAATTAACTAAGAAATAAAAAAGACAGATCCAGTTCTTCAGTACAGCAAAAGATCAGCTGTAAGTTTTGAAGTATATTAACTTGTTTTAAAGCATATTTTCCTGCAAGTGGATCTCCAGAATTGTATTTGCTGAATACTGTCTCTTGCTTCTGAAAACTCAGTTGCAGAACTTGCACACCCTGCAGTTTAGTAGTCTAACATGAAACAGGTGAAGCCTGGAAAGAAGCCCTCTCTTAATCAAGCAGATCTGAAATTACTAAAATGAATGTTAATCTCTAGTCACTAACCTGTTTATTCTTCAGCTATTTAAAACAGAAGAAAAGAGAGCTTTGATCCAGCTCCAACACAAACACTGTTGTGTTCAGTATGTTCAGCCTTGATCTGGACTTATTTGAGAGATTGGCTGCATATTTCACAACTCTTACTATTAACACCCAGGACTCTTCTGGCTCCAAAATGCTGGACTGACTTTCTTGCAGGTAAACATTCATTTACCTGTAAGGAAAACATACTTTCACAGCTGCTGCCATGTTTACTGAAAAGACTTTTAATAATAACCTCTCCAGAGGTTAAAGAGTGCAAAGACGTGAGTGCTACCAATGACTTGCAGAAGGTATTTGAGTATTACAGATAAAAGAAGGTGGAGTGGGCTTGGTACCTACTGTTTGGAAAGCTGTATTGAAACAGACTTTTTTTTTCTCTTTTAAAACTCTTTTTTTCTCTTTTTCTATAAAACATTCAATTCAGTATGATGGAAACATATTCTGAGGCAAAAATAGATATTCTATAAAAAAATCACAACTGGAAGGAGGTAGGTATTTCACTATATGGTTGATTCTTTGGTGTGGCAGCCTTGAACACATCTTCAGGTTGCACAGGAAGCAGTGGAAGGCTTGATACCTGTCTATTATCAGCAGCTGTTAGCATTTAGTAGAAACACAACATTTGCTGTATGCGGGAAAAAAAATAAAGGACTGCAAGAGAAAGCCATTCCCTTATATATTTGATCTAAACCAAAGCAGATTTCACACAATATTCACTGAAGCGGGAGGAGCGCTTTCCAAAGATTTAGGACAAATGCAGTTAATTCTTACCTGCACCAGGTAACAGAGATTCTGGTCTCAGAACAGAGGGTGCCCCTGTGGGCACGGACTTGCACTTTTTCAGGACATGCCAGCCAGTTCCCACAGCAGAAAAGAAATCTGCCATCCTGAGCCAGGAGACACCAGCCTCTCTTTCCTCCCTCACAACACACACAAGTCCTGGCAGCTGCACAGCTGTAAGACCAGCTTGCACTGGGTCAACTCCCTCTGCAGAAATAGATCTTTCATTTTCCCCCAGAACTCTGCCACTTTCCTCTCCACAGTCCTTAAACACCAGTCTTACAGCTAAAGATTGCTTTGTGCCTACAGCCAACAGAAAGAAAGCCTAGAAAAATATTTTTAGACTCCCCATCTGAGCACAGGAGATTCATGATGGGTTGACCACTACTCTTTCCTTTGTACAGCTTGCTTATAGCAGGAAGGAATTCATAAGATGTAGCTGGACAAAACAAACAAATCAGCAAAAATCCATATGCTATTTTTCACCTCTTTAATGACATCTAGTGCTGTACTTTTTAAGTTCTTAGAGAACTCTTCCTGTTACTCTGTCTTTCCAAACGTATATATCAACCACCTTTGGGGATATACGATTTCATAGCACCTCATGTACTCACTCTGACACTAAAATACTTCATAGAGTACACTGCAAGTCTCCTGAATCCCAAAGACATCTTGCCACCACCTATCCTGACAGCCATAGAAATCTGTCAAGAAAAGATAATGTTTTATGTCAGACTACTTTACAAGTATTTTATTTACATTCATTTAACACAACCATACAACCAAAACTTTAGATAAAGCACCTTTGGCTAAGATTTATTACCTGCAGCTAATACGTCCTCTTGCCATCCCAGATCATGTATTTCTAAGCTTGGCTTTGATAAGGCAGATTATAAGCTTAATATTCCTGACAAAAAGGAAGAGTACAGACACAGAAGAGAATAGGGCAAACTTAAAAGTTTGTACTTGAAAACAGAAACAAATAAACAAAAGGTACAAATCCCAGTTATTTAAAGGCCACTTTAAAAAATCATAGAACCACAGAATGGTTAGGACCTTAAAGATTACCTAGTTTCAAGCCCCCTGCCATGGACAGGAACAGCTTTCACTAGATTAGATTGCTTAGAGTCCAATCCAACCTGGCCTTGAACACTTTCAGGGATGGGGCATCCACAACTTCTCTCGGCAACCTGTTCTAGTGCCTCACCACCCTCACAGTGAAGAATTTTTTCCTAATATCTAATGTAACTTACACTCTTTCAGTTTAAATCCATTACCCCTTGTTCTGTCACTACATGCCCTTGTAAATAGACTCTCTCTATCTTTCTTTTAGGCTCTCTTCAAGAACTGGAAGGTTGTAATTAGGTGACTCCTAAGTCTTCTCTTTTCCAGGCTGAACAATCACAATTCTCTAGGCTTTTCCTCATCATTCCTCCAATCAACTTGTTGGCCCTCCTCTGGACTCGCTCCAACAGGCAGATGTCCTTCCTGTGCAGGGGACCCCAGAGCTGGATGCAGCACTGCCGGTGGGGTCTCACAAGAGCAGAGTGGAGGGGGAGAATCCCCTCCCTTGCCCTGCTGGCCACGCTGCTTTTGATGCAGCCCAGGACACAGTTGGCTTTCTGAGCTGCAAGTGCACAGCGCTGGGTCATGTCCAGAGTCTCATCCACCAGCACCCCTAAGTCCTTCTCAGCAGGGCAGCTCCCAATCTATTCATCCCCCAGCCTGTATTGATACCAGGGGCTACTATGACCCAGGGGTAGCACCTTGCACTTGCTCTTGTTAAACTACATGAAACTCCCATGGCCCCACTTCTTGAGCCTGTCCAGGTCCCTCTGGATGGCATTCCATCCTTCAGGTGTGTCAACCACACCACTCAGTTTGGTGTCATCTGCAAATTTGCTGTGGGTGCACTCAATCACTTTGTCTATGTCATCTATTCCATTTAGACACTTGCTCAAGTAAGAACATATGCATACTGCCTGGCATTCAGGCTTGGTAAGGAGACACTGATGCCCTCAAAGACTCAATGTCTGTGCCAGTGAACCACTTAAAGTTTTAAGAAAAGCTGCTGAATATGTGAGTTTGACTTTTCAGTTGTTTCATAAGAGGATGGAGGTCAACAAGAATTTAAACAACATTATTTTAAAGAGGCCATGCTGACCTCTTATACTTCTCCAACCAAACACAGGATGTCTGTTAGATTAGCCAAGACGCATGCTGCTTGTTAAGTACCCAGTGTTTTAGCACAACATGCTTTCATTCTGTTATAAACACTTAATAGCAAGAACACATCACAAGACACAGTAGAAGAGCTCCCCTACTGGGCTGATTGCTCACCATTCAAAAGCTTACAAACCACTTGAATTAACTGCTAAATAAATCCCTGTACCTACCCCTTTCCTTCTCCCACAGCACTGTAACCCCCAGTAGCTGGCAGTAATCCAAGCCAGAACTTGAATTACTGCAGAGTCCAAGAACCTCTTCAGTTCATACCCACTCACTCTCTCCCCTCCCTTCCCTCACCCCAACTTACAGATGGTCTTTTTGACTGAAAATGAGAAATGTTGTTAATAAATGGGTAACTTTCTGCTTCTCCAGTCAAGGAGCAGGAAGAGGGGGAGCATCTAGAACTGAAAAGCAATAAGCACAAAAGGTATTTGGAAAACCACAGTGGCTGAAAAATGCTCTCCCTCTTTGTACTTCCTCAACTGCCAGGTGTTTTCTGATTTTCAGTTAAAACTCAAAGGTACCAGCATAGTGTGGTGCAAGAAGGTGGAGAGCCTTTTTGCAAAGTAAATGCCTTTTAACAGATCAAAATCATACTGCAGATTGAAGCTATGTAACATCTCTCCCTTGCCCAGCATTAAGGTCTCTGCAGTCTAATTGCTTTTCATACAGTTAGTCATGGTGCATAAAATAAAGCAGACACTTAAGTACTTCCAGGATTGGAGTCTAAAATATCGAATTATTTTGTCATTATCTGATGCCTACTCAGATCTTTCGATAGCCTTCTTTCTCCTTTTACACTTATTTTTGTCAGCTTTACCTAAGGCATGCCCAGTAGAAATTGAGGCCAAGCCACAGTTCAACTTGAATCCAGAGGAAAGAAAGTCTTACAGGTGCGTCGTTGAGTTTCCCGGTGCCTCTGCTGGGAAACAGCAGTGTGTAAAAAAAGACAGGAAAAGCATTGAGAAGTATCTCTAAGCTACAACTGTCCCAAGACAGGTGTTACCTGCAGATATTAGCAGTACTTTAAAGAATAACATGGCAGCAAGCCAGACAAGACAATAGACTTCAGGACTAAAAGGTATCACTTTCTAAGCAGAGCTCATGAATAAATTCCTCAAAAAGCATGTTCTTTGGGTACATACCATAGTTCCCACTTATTTGAAATTGTTTTCATACCCTTGCCAGCATATGTGTGCTTTAAAATCACTTCTTTGCTAACTCTATGTTCCATACATATTCAGCCACTAAAAGGGAGTTAAAATATAGCATTAGAAGTACCATGTAAACAATGTTACACCAGAAACATGGCCCAGCTAGAATTTCTGCTCTAAACAACAAACTGTATCTTTTTGAGGAAGATACAAAACACTTAAAATGCAGCCTCATGTGCAATATATCAGATCTCATTTTCCCCCTCCTCCAATGACCAGCCCAGATAGAAAATTTACATCATGACTGCTGCAGCCACAGTAACAGTTTCTTTTATAGGAAAAAATAATATAAAAATAAATAAAGGAGGCATATCTTCAGGGATTGTTTCAGTCCTGTAACTTTACGGCACGTTCTGTAAGTTATCTGCTGCAGGCTCATGGTAGGTTTGCTCTCATTTTTGTTGCAGTCATGATTCGATGGTTAGGAAGAGATTGGCCCAAGAGGTAGCTTTTGATGCTGAGATACACTCAAAAAATCACTGGGGACCCAGGCAAGTACTAGGAATGCAGATAAAAATCAACAGCTGGATACCGTTCCACTCTGTTCTTTAATTTTTCCCACAAAACCACAAACACTGTGAGATCCTCTATTTCTGGAAGGCCCCTTCGACAAATCATCAGCAAGACAAATAATACATCGCTGAAATTTTAGCTGTGCCCAAACTACAACAGAAGCAAGTGTGGTATGCCCCAATACCAACACAGGCAAGGTTTAACTCTCTTACAAGTGAAATTCCCCTCTTACTGCCTATATTCCCCAGCAATCAAGGACATTCAAAATACTGGCTAGCTTCTACTTTTTGCAATCAGCAGTAATTAAAAGAGATTAATATGACACAGTTAATAAAGCTGTAACAGAAACATACATAGTTCTTGCCTATGAATGCTAATTTAGAACATGAAGAATAATTCTAGTAGCACAAAAATAATTGTTTTATCTAACGCCAGGACACATTTTGCCTCACTTTACCTACAGCACAGGCCAAATCCTACTAGCGTCCTCAACCAATTTGGATTTAGAAACACAACATAAGCATGCTGGCAAGCAGCCAGAAGAGATCATCAGCAGATGGCAGAATTGACTACAATCTATTTTGTAGTTAGACCAAAAAGTTGTGTCTGCACCTAGTGGGAAAACAAGACTTTTAAAAGGGGAGGAGAAAAAATAAATTGGACTGGAAGGCTCTGCGGATTATTGCTCTCTCCCTCTCCCTCCCTCCTAAAAGGTACAAATGAGAAAGATAAAATACACGTGTGCTACAGAGAAACATCTTGAATGGGAAGCAAAGCTGTAGCCTACTAGCATTCTCTAACCAGCGTGTTCTTGATTTCCACACAATTGCTGCGGACATGTTCCTGGTCAATCAGATGATTCAGGTTTTATCTCTGTTTGCTCAGGTGTCTAGGAGGTTTACACAGCAAGATACCCAGCACATACAGGTCAGAATTAACAGACTCCAACATATAGCACACAGGACAGTCATAGTGTATACTTTGGTTCAAGTTTTAGAAAGATCTTACAACAATATTTGAGGTGACTGTATTAGTCATCAGAAAACAGGAATTTCTAAATCTCATCCCACCATAGATAATCCTTGTTGCTGTTCTAGAACCAAGGGATAGAAACTATCATCATCATCAGTTGTACTGTGGTTTAGAGAAATCAGCTGAAGTAGGAGGCGGGTGTGCTACGTACTGTTCAAGTATTCAGCTAAAGATCACCCTCCTTCCTTGGGCAGCTTGCAATCTTTGTGAAACAAGACAAGTTATATTTCATTCCACCTTTTCTTCAGCTTTTCACAGATGGAGCAAATGAGGCTCAGCATCACTGTGGCTTTCTCAACTTCACAGCCTGTCAGAGAATGTTTTACTACTCAATCTCAGTGGCATAGGTCAGTCATGCCCAAACCAAACTCAAAGAGTGCAAAGGACAGAGACCAAGTCCACAGATGGAATGAAAACAGAGGAGCAGGTCCAGCATGCCAAGAGCTACAGTATATGTAACAGTGAGTAATTCTCTTCTGCTAAGGGAAAGAGAAAATGGGGAAGATTGGAAGCATCTGGGAATGGGGAGAAGAAATAGTTAGCAATGTGACCACTAGCTTTCGTTAAACCCTTTCCTGAAAGGTTTAGACATGATTGTCTGAGCTGATGTTTTTCAGATGAGGTAACAAAATCTTGCTAAGCTAGGAATCATAAACAGTCTACAACTAGCTAGCTAATTTATATCATTATTTGCAGTTTTAAGCTTAATCAGCACCATGTGTCCCCACAAGATGACTGAGTAGCACTGCACAAGGTTAGACCATCTGGTGCTGGGATTTTACTTTCTTTTGATTCTTAACTGTTACCACTAATTCTTGTGTGCCCCTGAGCTTTAGTCCCTTCTGCCAGATCAAGATCCCATGTATAGATGTAAATGCAAACACTGAAAACATTTTTGCCTCCCACCTCCACAATAACTCACAAGCACATAATTTCTCAAACACTTCCATGCATTACAGAATTCCTTTCTTTGCCTTCTTCGGTTTACCCTTCCCCCCACCTCATCTCTTCTGACTGCTCAGGGAAACAGTTCCAGACATAAAAGCTAATTTCATGTCTTCCAATGACAGATGTCAGTGTCGACCGCCCAGCATTAACTGAGATTATATAAGCAGAGTTCAGCATGACCACATCTATTTTCATTCCCCAAAAGATGATCCAGTGTCTGCATAAGAATGCCAAGTTTTTTCCTTAGTCAGTACAAGAGCTCCAATGAAGACAGGTGCTGCTGAAGAAGGCACATGCTGCTCATGTGCCTTGCTCACTCCTGCGAGCATCCACTGTCAGATTGTCTCATCAGGCAACACCACAACTTCTAGAGTGAAAGAGTTTAAAAACTATAAATTTCTTATCCTGGAGCAAGACTTAGTATTTCAAAATATCCTCCTTAGTCTAAAACTAAAGGCACTTACACTAAATATAAAACATCCAATAAGAAAGCACTGTGATAAATCAATTTTCCTTGCCTGCAGTACAATCTGGATTTAGCCACTTAGACATCTTAATAAACACGATACTCATTCAAAGGATAATAAATGAAATGCTTTGCCTTGAGGGCCAGTTTTACTTAATAGTTTGGTGTTACAATGAAGGAACACATGATCTGTCAGTATGAACATCTTTTGTTCTCTGGAATGTTTTGAAAATGGGTGGTCTGTCTTCCTCACAGTAGACCATGCTTAAGACCCATAACACCCCTTCATCCACAGCAATATGCTTAACATGGGAAAACCATTTTTCTTTGGTACAGAAATCAAACAGAAATCCCAAAAAAACCCCAAAAAAGTATCTCTGTGGAAAGCTATTTCCTAGTTTCCAAAGTTTGTGATGTACTTTATACCAAGTGACAGATTTTAAAATAGCAAAGAAAAAAGACCGAAACACCCCACTCTTCCCACCAAAAAAAAAAAAAAAATTAAAAAAAAATTAAAAAAAATTGGGGGAACATGATTTAAACAGTTTTTAAAAACCAACAAAACCACAAACCAATAAGCAGCTGAAGGAGGGTGGTACTTTTTTTTGACAGAAAAAAGTTTGATAAAATCACAAACTTCAGAACAACACCATAGCTGAAACTGCCATCCTTCTTCGCCATTTGCTTGTCAAACACAGACATGGGAACAGCTGAGGAAGCTCAACTCTGGGCTGAAGTAACCATGTGCCTACAGGTATCTGTGACACAAATATCACAGAATAGACAATAAGCATGAGGTGCCAATCCTGCTGGCAGACATAAAACAACTGCAACATGAAAATTACTGCATCTTCAGTTACCTGTCCTCACGCACGTATTTTCTAGATACAGCTGTATGTATTTAGTTTCTAAGCAAATGAATTGTTACAAGAGTAGACTTAAAATAATTCCACCAGCCTTGAAAGAAATTCCTCTCCATGGACACCACCATTAGAGATACTGGTATCTGATCCCATACACAGCTCACATACCTAAATAATCCCCTATCACAGCCAGTGGCAATGCTGATGTGTATTATGATTTTTTAATCCTTATTCCCAAAATACGCACATGTTGACAGACAGTGGAAGAAGAAATTGTTTTCTCCCCTCTTTCTGACAGACCATACACCAATCTGTCACCCCTCACATTATCAGCAAAGCACAGGAACAGCTGTATCTGATCATAGTAATGGTCCATCTATCTCTTCTATACCAATTCATTTAGGGGTTCGTTTGTCCCCTGATGCATGAGAGTTTGTCCCCTTCTAGATACTTATCTGATTTTGAGTAACATAAACCCTTCTGGGCTCAAGTTTCCTTCAGCCTCCAGTCACCCTAGTTTGTCAATTATATCAAAATTAGTGATCACATTTGTAACCCCCTTTGCAACAAATGCCTCTAGTTGCCAGACTAAGCCTAAAAGGCATTTTAGATTGAAGTGATTCTGCAACAATGAGTATGAATAGGGAGGCGGAGGGGAAGAGGTGAGGGAGTTTGTGATCCCATAGGAAGCAACTCAGTGGGGAAAAATGAAAAGCTGCTCTTTTCTATAGGAGAGTAGCATTAAAAAACTCAATAGCAAAATGTTCTTCTGGGGATGAAAGTCAAGATATATAACAGAAGCTCAATAAGGTTTCATCAAGAGCTCTTTCAGGATCTTAAAAGTCAAAAAAGGAGTGGTACAAAAACGCAAACAAAGATACATTGTTAAGGATGAGTATAAAGAGTACAAGCAGAGATGCAAAAGTGAGAAAGGCTAATGCACAGGCAGACTATGAGTCGCAGCTACCAAGGGAAATAAAAAATTACAATAAGGACGTTTGATTAATAATTAGAAGTGAAAGGATGCAGAATAAACAAGTCCATTATTGTAAAAAAGTCTTCCAACAGAGAATGTGAAGAAATACCCAATAACACAACAAAGACAATTACTTTTACGTTAGGCTTCACATTATATTTACTAAAAAGTAGGAACTAGGATTGTACAATAGTAAAAAAAATTGAAAGAAGATAAATTAATATAGGTAGGTACAGAGCATATATTTGGGCTGGTGTGGTTTAAAGAGATGTACCAAGAACACTTAAAGAATAAACTAGCTTCTAAGAATTCATACAGACTAGAGAAAGGACAAACCAAATTACTTGTTGTAGAAAGGAAGAGATGAGACAGCATGGTCTGTATAGCTTTGATATCCTTAACAATGCTGAAGTGAAAGAAGAAAACTTAACCTAGAATCATGTAGGGAATAACAACAGTCAACAGAAAGCAAATACTGTCAAAATATGTGACTTAAATTATGGCAGAGGAGGAGTAGATGTACAACTTCACTGCCTGAATATAATTCAGTTATACCACATATTTCATTCGTGGACTATGAAAGTATGGTTTACATCCAATTACAGTTACAGAAGCACACAGCTGGCTGAAAAAAAGTTTTTTTCATCAGTTGTTCTTGCTCATTCACTATCAAGCTAGGAAAGTGTGAAGTCTGGCACTAGAAGGTTTTACTCACAGTCCTGATACCTCATGATATTTTTAATGGTGATTTTTTGAAAGACTATCCACACTCATAGATTTTGTGGAACTTACCAGTCCAAGAGAAGCATTACAGGCACCTTAAAGGCCAGGGCTAACATGCAACACCATTTCACTGTTTCCAAATAAAGACATTTGATTTTTTCTCCAATTAAAAGTGACTGCTCCAGTAAACGGAAAAAGAAAGCCCTCAGATTCAACAAGAGTTATAAGTGTTTTAGCAGCAGTCTTGCAGTATTTCAAGAAGAAAGAGTCTAACACTTCCTAGCACTTTTATCCTGCTGGTTTGATGCTGTTCTTCAAGCTGATGTCTGAGAAGCATAACGTTTGACAGGCTCAAGTTTGGAAATCACTCTGCTAGGCAATGGTAACAATAACCGAAGTTCTGAGTCTTGGTTTATTATAAAAGCTTGATTATAAGTTTGAAGAAATTTAATAATAGCTGGTCCTTGTATTGGCAATTAGATTAATAGCCTAGGTCCAAACATATGTTGAGAGAGCTGCTATCAGGCAGAACAGAAATACTCAGACATAAAGAGTTCCATCACACTTTTGAAACCATGAGGGTTTCAAGTCTGCAGAGACACTTGGACATTAACTATCATGAAGTGGTTGAAACTGGCATCAAAACAGCTCAGAAGGGAACATAAGAGTATGCCTGCAAAACCATATTTCACGTGCTCATTTTCACATAAACAATAGGTGACCTGAGACAAAGAGGATTACCTCACAGAGATGAAGGACCACTTCATTCCAAGCATCATCTGTGTCTAGATAACAGCTAGCACCCCAAAAATGTCTCACTCCTCAGCCATCAGCACCAACCATAAGCACCCCTCTATGTAAAGAAACACATCACCTGCTAGAGGACATGAGGTAGAATAAAAGGATGGGGTTTGGAAAGTCGAAAGTTGCTGCGACATCCAGATCTCAAGATTGCAAGCTGGCAAACCAGCTGCTACCAGACAAAAAAATCCCAGAATGAAATGTCAGCTTCCGGAAAGCTTTTGTAAGGATTTCTTTCCTATTGCTCTGTCTGCCACATCAGTTACTGTTCCTGAATGAAACAGCAGGGACAAAACCATCAAGCTTCGTTCAGATAAAACGGTAATTGAGCACGGGAGTTTTGCCTCCCTAAGCAAGATTTGCACATCTCTCTTCGCTCAAGTAGATGCTTAAACTTATCTCTCCTCCCTCAGTTGTGGAGGGTGAAACATCTGAAGGTCAGATTCTCCTTCACTCATGTAATCAAATCCCTTTTTCAAGGTCCCATGTCTTCCTTGGTGCAGCAAATCAGAGGAACAAGGGAGGAAAATGTACTTTGCATGTAACCTCATAGCTATAAGAAAAATAAGTAATGCTATGTCAATAACTAAAGGGAGAAGCAATCTACAAATTATCAATTGAACTATAGATTTGGTCTCCTGAAGACCTGCAATTCAAGATTTTAGGAAATCTTTATTCCTTACTTCATGATAATAATCCCAATCCTTCACTGAACCTGCAGATTGAAGAAAACCACACAGGAAACCTCAATAGTTTATAAAATAAGGAAAAAATATTGATTATATAGTAAAAAAAATGTGTGACTAAAGCTTTTGGAAATCAAACACTGCTCAGATACAGTATCTGCAGGCTGTGGGTGGTGTCTTAGCACTTATGCTACAGCTTTTTCAGTTCTTGGGACTAGTCGACTCTTGGAATGGCAGATGCTGATGGGGCTTATCCAGGGCTGGATTTTTGTTTTCAGATGCTGTACCTCCTACTCCATGCCAACCTTTTTAAACTTTGTAGAGCATGTAACTATTTTGAACTTAAATATCAGGACACTAATACTTGTAAACAAGCCATCAATTATTCTCCCAAACAAAACAGTACATCAGGATTATGTGGGAGGAAATCTTGTTTGTGAGAAGTATATATGTGAGACAGTACAAAGATTAAGGAAAATATATTTCCCTGAATCCCAATTCCTTTATTCACCTACCTACTCCACTTCAAATTCATACCATCCCTGGGACTAGCTTAATTTACAAATCCAAACACCCAAGGAACTGTTTTAAACACTACACACAGAGACACAATAAAAGTAATGCACGCACCACAGAATAAGTAGCACACACGTGCCCAAAAGGAACTTACTCCCTCCGTATTTCTGATTCACCTCACATTCACATCCAAGCACAAGCACAGCTGAAATTACCTTGCAAATAAATGTTTCTATTTTTAATAGTGCAATACTTTTCAACTCTGGCAAGAAGACATTCCCATGGACAACTAAGAGTTATTGTTTGAAACAGAAAAACTAAGACTTTCTGTCGAAATGAATAGATTTGTGTTTTACACATCAGTTAATTCCTATGTGACACAAGCCCTGCAGACCTCCTGAGATGCCTTTAATAAAGACTTGGGGCAGGGGAGGAAAGGGGGAGGGATAAGGCAAGTATATATATCTCTAGGAGTCAAAACTACTCGAAATTGGAAGGTTCCAACTCACACTTCAACTAAGGTAAGTGCATCAAAGAGGTGCTTTGTGCATAAGACTACTATTTTTTTTTCCCCTGCAAGTACACTAACTGCATGCCTACTGTGTACAGTCTTTAATGGCTATTAATTAAAATAATCCAAGGCTTGCTTGATAGACAGATATTTACGTTGTGATTGTTCGCATTTGGCACTGATTCACTCCTCAAAAACTGATACAGACAGACCCTTACAAAAGAAACATGAATGAAAATTCTACTATGAAAGTGAAGAAAAAATGAATACTATGGTTTGTATTTTTGGGGGGGGTCTTTTTTTCTCTAGCTGGCTGGTTTTATTTTGTTTTAATTTTGTTTTAATAAAGGATTAATACCCCTGCTCTTCTGCCCATTTACACCTAAGGTGTCATCTTCCAGACATCACAGCAGGTGTGTTCTAGCCCGCCCATAGCTTCAGGGATTAATTAGATATTCCCTGTGCTCGAAAGAGACCATAATTTCTTACACAATGATTACTCTTTGCAGGCCTGTTTGATTACAAGCCTGTTTAATAGCATTGTTTCTTCAAAACTGACTGAACCAACTGAAGTATTTCCAGTGCTGTGACCTGCAAAGTTGAAAGAAATCCTTCATTTTAATGGTTACTGCAGCTTTCTGAAGAACCTGAAGGAAACTATGATTAAAATAATAAATTCAAAGTTTGACTAACTAATCTCTTGCAAGCTTTTTGTGCTTCACTCCATTCTTTCCACCAGTTCAGCCTCCTACAAGAACATTTTTTTTCATTCAAGGTGTACTCTTGAGGTCCTGTTTCAAGGAGAAGGTAAGAGTTGTTAGACTCACTGCTGGGAGACTTCACTAATGAGAAATTCATCCACAAATTTATTCATACATTCGCAAGCAAAACAAAGGCAAAATCAATCTTTTATCATCAGCTTCAAAGATGTAACGATTACACTGAATGCTTTTATTTTGAGCAGTGCATTTCTGAATCCCGTATTTCTGCTTCTCCTGAGCAAGTCAGCACAAAAGCAAAGCTAGCAGCAGCAAATGAAGAGTGAAAAGAAAGGGAAGAGAGACATGTACCTTCCATTCTTAATTGCATTCGGTAGCATCTGTGGAAACATTCCTGTAATTTATCATATAAACAAGATATTCAACTGTTTACCAGACTGTGCTGTTCACCAGAACTGCACAGTGACACATCTCATTTGTACATCATTGAAGAAAGTGAGAAAGACTGCCTTCAATTCTTTTTACTCAGCCTATATTACCCATCTTGTGAATTACACAGCAACTAAGATATCAGTTCCCACAGAGTTTAGGGAATGAAAAGAGTACAGCATGCCCTCTGAAAAAATATCTTTGAATATAATCATTTATTTGATTAAGCAAGTAATTGGATTATTCCATATACTATTCCCTCTGGTAGTATTTAGACATGCATGGTTTTTTGTAGAAATATAAAAAACTTTAGTTACCAAGATACACAAAAATCTGAAGAAGGCTCAGCAACTGAGACAGATCCATGCCAGAAGTTTCCTGCATGCTCTTTCCCTGTAGAGGGTAATATCAAGTCTGTGAATGGAGCTCCTCCAGCAATGGATAGGTATCTGTTAGCACTAGGATTTCACAACAGAAAAATTAATTGCTTAATTGAAATTCCTCTTCCTCCTCCCCCACAGATAGATAAAATATTCCACAACACTTAACACCACCTGCAGGAAACAAGCAGTAATACCTCCCCAGGTACATCAGCAATTGATGGAAGGGAGACCAATCCAAACTAGAAATCAATCATATGCATTTCTATTAAATCTGTCACAAGTGGCAAGAGTTAACCCAAAGCACTAAGTTTACCTCCGTGTTCTCTCTATTCTGAAATAAAAAGCGTTGATGAACAAACCAAAAAAGAGCGGAATCGTTCACCTTCCTTCCGTTTTCCTGCAATAGACTATATTTCCTCAAACCTGTAATATTTGAAAATATTTATGGGAAGAAATGATGCACATAAAAGCCTTCTCTGTTGTTCTGTTGGAGGAGAACTGCTTTTTCTAATGTTTTGATCCCAGATGACTACTACAACTTCAACTAAAATAAACTTGCTATTAAAGAAGGTGAGCATTACATATAACCTGGCAGTAAACCCTGTTCCTCACGTTGGATTCAGTACTGCTAGAACAGGGGGGTAAAACTTGCATAAATCACAGAATAGGATCACAGAACCCCTCAGACTGAAAGAGATCTCAAGAAGCCTCAGATCCAACTTTCTTCCCAAAGCAGGACTAGCTCCTAGGAGTATACACTCAGCTGAGCTGATTTCAGTATCAGCGAGGAACTTTCTCATACTAATTAGGACCAAGCCACATTGAGGACAGTACATCCATAACTTCACTGCATGGAAGATAGAAGGGAAGAAAAAGAGGGGTGGGGAGTGCCAATGAGCCCTACTACCCAAAATCCTGGCACATGTGAAGAATCAGCAGCAGTTATCCCTCTGCTCACCCTGAAAGTTAACAGTAACATTAAAGTTTGGGAAGAAATTGTTCCTTATATGCAGGACACACAAAATCTTTTATTCCTCAACAGATTTGTGGGAGTTACATGTTCCTGACTTTACTTCATATACAAAATACCAGATCAAGAATTCCCACAACCACCTNAGGACACACAAAATCTTTTATTCCTCAACAGATTTGTGGGAGTTACATGTTCCTGACTTTACTTCATATACAAAATACCAGATCAAGAATTCCCACAACACAGTTACACTGTACATGTAACTCCTACTTGCTTGTCCCTCCCAGGAACGAGCCAAAGCACATCATAAATTGACATGACAACTTAGAATTTTTTTCTCTGCTAACAGTTGTTCCCTTCATTTTCTTTACTGCTAATTCTTTATTTATTTTTCTTTAAATAGTCCTAATGATAGGACAAAATAGAAATCCTTGCAGAACCAGGACCAGAAAGAATTCTACCACCATTTCATACCATTTAAAAAAAAAAAAAAAACACTTCCCTGTGATCAGCCTTACCACTTAAACTTTTATTAGAATTATTCTTGGTGCCTCCAGCTAGCCTTCCCAAAATGTAGAGGAACAGATGCATGATAAAAGCTCTACTTATACCCTGGATGAGACTAATCAATACAACTCTAAATTGTGTGTTTATTTCCACTTCTTTTAAGGCAAATAGCAACTGAAAAGCAACAACTTGTATCTGGAGGATGGGTAATTATGGACAGCAAGTGTCATTTCAATATCAATAGGGGAAATAAATATAAATTACACAACACTTAACTCTTAGGAATTGGCTGTTAACTGAGACAATAGTCTACAAGATGTTGTTTGGAGTATCTCATTAATAAAATTCAAAATTGTTTTCAGCATTGCCATTTTATCACTGGCCAAAAATAGTCTCTCACTGCATGCTCCAATACAGAATCATATCACAGACTGCCAAGGAAACCATCCTGTCTACAGGAGAGATCTGGAGCTCTACCATACCAACACGGAATTGTCGCACACTAGTTCAGAGACTACCTTGCTGCTAGAGAAGACCAGTAAATGTTCTTGAAAGACCAAGGACAGCACTTACAAACAGAGTGATGGGTCACTTCCATAAATGGATTTTAGCTGGTCTAGAAAAGCATCTTCCAGACTTTGTTTTCACTAAAGATGTTTATTGCAACTGGGCTTTACTCTCAAGATTAATCTTCTGGTTTGGTTCATAATACATAGCACTTCACACCCATTTGTGAATACCTTGATAACCTGCTCTACAGTAGGCAAGTAAAACACTGGTTCTGCAGCAGCACAGGTGGCTCCGACTGCACAGACCCTGTAATGGCATGTTTGGAGGGACAGAGCAACAAGCCTTCCTACAACCCAGTGCACCTAGTGAATCTACAAGATCAAATACCATTTTTCCTTGATTACTATGGAAGCTGCACAACAGTGTTTCTCTATTTTTACCTACAGCAAATAAAGCCAGAGCTCAGTCTGGGACACAGCAATCTGGGCAGAGACCACCACACATAGAACCTACAGCTGAAAACATCCTATAGCACCTGGATGTCCTCTGTCTCCTCCCCCATAACCCGCATCCAAACCCAGTATTTTTTCCCCACATCATTTCCAGACAGCCTGCATTACAATTCTGTCAGTCTCTTCACCTTCCCTGAAGATTCCCATAGCCTATCCCTTCCTTTGACCTTACACACGCCTTCACATCCTACTTCTTCCTTGCCTGTTGCTGGCATACATCTGTCTTACAGGCACTGGGTTGGTGACAGCCCAATTATTTCTGTGATTTTAACACACTGCAATGTTGGAATCTCCTCAGCTGGAGCACACCTCCAACTTCTTTTTTTTTGCAGGGAGCTGTGCCCACTTAGGCAGAAATAGCCACAACAGAAATAAGCACAAACTCAAATGAGAACTGCTGGGTACTTCAGCATTTCCTGCATACACATGGCACACATGGTGGCTTGCTCACATCACTGACAGGGGCTATTCTCCAGTGCCTGTGACATTTTAGGCTCCCTAAAACCCGTCAGAGTGGAAAGATGGACATAATTAGGAAAATCTGGTGAACATGTATTTGGGACTTAAGTTTTTCCTACACTCTCTTTGTGTATATTGCTGTATCTTTTATTTTTTACAATACAATTGTAAGTGAAGTCCTAGAACACTCAGCAAACATTACCTGAAAACTTATCTTCTGCATCTAACTTTCTCTTCAGCAGTGAAACTTCCCAGCCTTTGCCACCCATTCACTCCACATAGACACATTCTGGCACAGGAAAGAATGTGGGGAGTTTTCATCAAGTGTCACTTGTTAATTTCCTGAGATAAAAATCTGGTCTTATAAATTGTAACAGTGATTAATTGGTTTGGTCTTTCACATCTTTGTAAGCATGAGTTTAAATACTTTTAAAAAAACAAACCAAAAAAAAACAAAAAAAAACCCAAACAAATAAACAAACACACACACACAAACATTCAATAGAACTTCTTAGTAAGACTATCCAGATCATGAAATGTATGTATTTTAAACAAAAATGTACAGCACTTTTGTAAGAGAACTGAGAAAAATTAAAGATGGAAAAATAAACAATTAAATTAAAAGGGATGTACAAAATTGAGGGAGGGATTCATTTCTCCTGTCAGCACTCAATTAACTCAATGAAGTTAAGAGAGTCATTCAAGTAAAGAAAATGTGACCAGCTTTCTCTCGCTGGTCTGAAAGTGCCAAAGTCTAAGCTTACCAATAGATCTATCTACAAACAACATTCCCACCAAAAGGCAAACAATGCCTTTCAGAAGGGAAAATTTTAGGCAGCCGCTGAAACTGAAATCCAAGTCAGCTCTGCTGTACCTCCCTAAGGGAAGGGAACAGACCAAAGCAGGAGCAGACAGAGGAACTGCCTTACAAGGGGGATAATGACAGGTAGTTTGACAAGCACCATACTGACTTTATAAAATGTTTCACACACACAAATTATGCAATGCAGCTAATAACTCGACGGGGGTGGAAGGAGGTTGGAAAAGCAGAACACTGCTCATTCATTCTGATGCCATGTTGTTCATACATTACAGAAGCATCCGTCTGTGTTTTGACAACCTGCCAGTCCATCACTACCTAGAGCACAAGACTTGCTGTAGGCAATTTGACCCTTTTCTTCCTTTCCTACGCCCTCTTGCTCATTCTAAAGAATATAGGCTCTCCAGTAACAGCACTTGATGTTTTTAAAGGCAGGCCACATTTTAGGTTTATTTTGCATGCCAAAAAAGCCCACAGGCACACTCAGTATTTTCTGTGTAATTGCAGCTAGCTCTCTGTCATGGGGAAGAATAGCAATTATAATTTTGTTATTCAGATATTTTTCAAATGTAGGACTGGAGAGAGAGTGGATCTAGAACTTCACCCAAAATAGATGCTTTAAGAAGCTTGGGATAAGTAAATTAACTGAGTATGGACTTTGGCCTTGGTTTTTTACTTCTACTTCTTCATATAGCTTTGGCAATAAAAATAAAATTGTGCCTCCAAATATAGATGTTGCCATGCCTTATCTTTTTAAACAAGTAGTGCTACTTGAGCAGGTGGACAGATCAAGATACTCATCTGGACCAAGTTCTTCAGTTGCCATTCAACATCAGGGTTAGAAATGTGATGGGAACTACCTGAATTACAAGACTTAAAACAAGGAAAAAGTAAAGGGTAAGTCACAAACTAGTATTTGAAAAGGGAGGTAATAGTGATGGGAGATATGCTTTTTACCTTTACTTTCTGTATAAATCAGGTAAACACAATCTGTACCTACAAGCAGCCTCAAATAAAAAATCTTACCAAAAAAAAAACAACAAACCAACTACTACAACAACAAAAAGCCCAACAAACAATTCCCACAACATATAGAGCCTTGCATCCTTTCCTCTCCATCTTCTACATCTGTTTAAGCATTTTGTATATAATTTTCTCCTTGTTTTCAGTAACTTAAATGAAAAACAAACAAAAACAGCCATTCAAAAAAAGGAGAATTGAGGTTTTAACAGCACATTGCTGTGGACAGGCTAGCAATCGTGACTGTTGAAGTCCTTCTCAAGGCAGGCTTTAGCTAAACCATCATATTATTGTGTTCTGAAATCCAGTGTTCAACCTGTCAACTGGGAGGGTGTAGTGGATTTAGCTGGGGTGGAGATAATCTTCTTCACAGCAGCCTACATATGTTTTAGATGGCTGACTGCAACAGCCTTGGTAACACCCCAACGTTTCTGCTATTGCTGTGCAGTCCCAAGACATTCTCTGTTTCTCACTCTGCCATCCCAGTTGTGCAGGCTGAGGCGTGGAAAGGAGCTTGGGAAGGGACACAGCTCCGGGACAGCTGACCCCAACTAAGCAAAAGGATGTTCCAGTAAGACCTGAGGAGGAAGGTTTCCTAAAGTAGCTGGGCAGTGGTCTGCTGGTGGCAAATGATTGGTTTTACATAGCTTGTTTTTCAGGGTGGAGGGGCAGGGGGATACTTTTTTTCTTCTTAAACTGCCTCTATCTCAACCCACAAGGGGTTTGCCCTCATCACCATCCTGCTGGAAGCAGGAGCAAGTCTATCATTCGGGGTTTACCTTCAAGCTAGGATCAGCCTACCACTTAGGGTCTTGCTAGATTGGAAGCGGGATACATATGAAAATTGATCACCTATTCCTTTCAAACATCCAGAAAACACCGTTTGTTCAGTATTATTACTGACATACAGCTGCATTTGAATTAGAAATTTAGCTCATCATTGCGCCCGATTAGGAATTACCTCTCAAATCAACAAACTCCTTTCAAATGCATGCCTACCCTTCCAACAAATTGCTTCTGCTTTCTCCATGCCAAGTACCCTTACAGGAATTTACTGCAGAGTTTATAGGTGCTTAGCGTCCTGAAAGGTGTTACTATTTAGTCCCTCACTCAACACCTGATAAGTGATTCACAGCAAGTCAAGTCAAAACTCACTTCTACCCATTTGTGTAATTCCCCTCTACTACTACCCACACCATAAAGCAGTAAAGCACTTAGTGCTGTTTTCAACACAGATAAAGTATTGCATGCAAAATAGTCTTTCAAACAGCATGGGCAAAGGCAACCCATCCGTGACCTTTCCTCCAAAGTATTTCTTTTACGGCTATATCCACCGGACTAAATGCTGATATCCTCATTCAAGCAAAACTTACTTTGAAGCCTTAAGAATTTCTCCAGACCCTACTCGAACAGCAGACTAGGTGTTAAACTCAGCACAGCAGTGATGTCAGGCAAACGAAAAGGCTCTATTTTATAGACATTTGAAAGAAAATAACAGTAAATCCAGAAAGTCGGAGTATTAAAATCTAATGTGATTACATGATGCCACTGATGACAGAACGGACTTAACTTGAGAGTACCCTGTGCTCCCTGCTGCCTGGCACATTACACATTTTCACTAGGACCAAGTTGTGTTGAACAAAATATGAAATAACCATTTCCACCCTTTTGCACTCATCTTGCTCTAGCCCAAGTGACCACAGAGAATTACGAACCAAGCTGTGCCTGAGTCTAGACAAAGAGTTCTTATTCACAAATCAAGGGTTTCCACACACAGTTATCCTACCATGGATTTTAAAAGAGTGAAGAGTCACACTCCTATGACCACAGACTACAGAATTCAGCTGAAATGCCATGCACTGGTCCACACAAAAGCAAGAAGCAGGAGAGGGGGCTATGCATTAGCATCATTGGAGTAACACATACATCAGATACCTTATTGACACACCAAATGACAAAAGAGATGCCAGAACACTGTGTTGCCTCTGAACACAGGGTACCAAATTGACACACATATGTGGACATAGATCAGCCTCCCAGTGCTTAATGGGGAAGCCCATACATTACAGCTAGCCCACAGCCAGCAAACAAGGAAAAGCTGTGGAATGCTATAAGAGAAGCACACCACACTGTGTAAGTTCTGGGCAGCAGAGGGGCGAAGGAGGAAGGCCAGATAAAAATGTTTGTTGGCATGTCAAGTTGGCCATTGCAACTTACATCACAAAAACCACTTGCCTACATCCAGGAACTATTACCAACCTTTCCAGGCATATGGGCACAGAATTACCCTGCCAGTTCAATTGCTTGTAAGATCAGAGCTGTAGCCACACACACTGACTACTGAAAAACAATCCTCAGAAAAGGCTGCCACCACACAAACACAAGGGTTTGGTTGTGTTGACAGTGTTAGCTAATCCAAAAGCAAAGTAACAACCTGTGAGAGCATTTCATGACTTTTGATTTCTCAGGCCAAAAGCTTCTCCCCACCTGTGTTTACAGAGAAGAGCATTAAGTACCGGGTAGGGTGAAAGATGCAAGAACTAGAATTATAGGCCATTTACCAAAGTTACCTCCTCTTGCCTCTGGGTAGAAACATCCTAAAAGTTACAGTACTATAATGATCCAGGTGGTAAATAACCCTTGTAGAGTAGAACTTCCCTATGGTAATGAAAAGAGCTGCCTAGAGGAAAAGAAAAAGGAGTAAAGATGCTTGAAAAAACCATTTTCTTTCTCTCCAATGCCTTACCAGTTGAAAGTTCGGAGACTTGGGGGAAATTTATATCAATATAACAGCATTTTATCTCTCATTTGTTTCTACAATAAAACCAGAATAAACAGCTGTGTTTACAGTTTACAGCTTAGAATTAATTTTTTTTATTACCTTGTCAAATTATTCATGGTAACTTAATCATCAAATCCATTTAGGCTATTACAATTGTGGTGATAAGTTAGAGCGATAATAGAAGTTTTGCAACAAAATTCCCTTTAATATTTCTGCAGAAAACCTAAAACAGCTAAAGTTTCCTGTGGCCCTTTATAAAACAGGTCCTTTGCTTGTGATATTTCAGGCAGTGAAAGTCAGGCAGTGGAATTTGCAGAAAGTTACATGACAAGTCTGTGAAATTTTCATTTCCATCCCATTGCATCAGTCCTAAAATCCTTCTAAAGTTCCTCTTGCACACTCTGGAAACATCATACGGAGACACCATATTCTAGGCTTGGCAACCCCATTTCTGGGGCTACACAGCATTTAGAAGTGTTAGTATCATAATCCAGAAAACTGTCTGGGTGAGTAACTACTAGTGTAACATGACTAACCGCCACCACTTGCAACTCCTAGAACGCTTCCATCAGTGCTGCCTCTGTACAATCCTAAACATCCACTGGACGGATTATGTGACCCATACATCTGTTCTTGAACAGGCTGCAGTCACAAGTATCGAGGCCATGCTGCTGAGAACACAGCTGCGTTGGGCAGGGCACGTCTCCAGGATGAAGGACCACAGACTCCCTAATATCGTGCTCTGTGGTGAACTCGCCACTGGCTGCTGCAAGAGAGGAGCCCCGAAAAGGAGATACAAGGACTCCCTGAAACAATATCTCAGTCTCAGCCATATTGATCATCCCCATTGGTCCACTCTGGCCTCCTCCAATCGGGAGGCCTGGAGACAAACCATCTATAACGCTGCTGCCTCCTTTGAGAACTCACGCAGGGTCACTCTCAAGGAGAAAAGACAACGCAGAAAGAATCGCGTCCAGTCGGTACCACCTGGGGAGTGTTTCTGCTGTGCCTTTTGCAACCGGACTTGTTTATCTCACATCGGCCTTTTCAGCCATCAGCGCCTGCAGCAAGCATGGGTAGAGCCCTTCCCAAATCTTCGTTCACAAAGCCAAGCCATGATGATGATGATGATGATGAACATGACTAATCAGTACTGCCATGTCACAAGCAAGAGAATAAACACTCAGAGCAACACCCTCAGACAGCCTGGTTACTTTAAGTGTTGCTGCTATCATTTAAGAGCAGAGAGCAGTCCTTTCTTTTGTGTATGCAGTGCACACCATAATAGGACCCTGTTTTCCACAGATAGTATTTAGCATGAGATGCAAATAATGAAATACAACAGCCAACATGATGGAGTCTGCCCGAGAGGCATGAAAAGGTAAAACAAAGCAGGAGACAACTCAACCAGTACTAATGAAGCAAGAAAGAAGATGACATTGCATACAAACTTCCATAAACAATTTCAATGAGCTGTATTTTTTATTCTCCTAACCTGCCCTATTATGAACACAACAATCTCATGTAAGACACTAGATAACATTAAGCTTGGCCTTCAAAGTATAACAACATTGTTAAGGAATCTGTCATTTCCCTTTAATTAATGCCCTGCTGTGTCTGATAGACAGCAAGTGTTCATAGCTCACACCAGTGAACCTCAGATTAATGTTGTGTAGGTGTCAGCAAATACTCATTTTTAATGGCAAACGCAACTGAAAGGAGAAACATTATCGTAATGAGATGAGCTTAAAAGCTCAGTGATGACTATGGATTAGGAAGCATTGCAGTGGAAATCTGAACACACGTAAGAAAAAAGATACCAATTTTGTCAGTGATGCCAATTCAAAAAGAAGATTTCGGAAGAAGGTAGGCATAAGTTAATAGCCCTGTGTGAAGCATCTAAGTCCAGCATGAGGTCAAGTGGTGGCATGCAAAGGCCTTGGTCCTGTGCTGCACTTCACCTGACAAATTCTGCCACTGAAAACTTCTCACTTGCCCACTTCCACTCAGAGCCAAAATGGTGGTGAATAGCCACTAGCCCACAAAAAACTCAATTACAACCCAAACCTTTCATGTGAATAGTCAAAGTGCAATTTCAAGTGCAACTGGTGACTCTGCAACCACAGAAAGTAGTATGGACTCCTTGCAAAAGTAAGTCTTGCTAATTCTACAGAACAATAGCAAGTATCAAATATTGTGCATGACACAGATGCAAACTGATGATGAAAAACCATGACTCCATCAGAAGACTTTCTGATTTAATTCACATGTAAAGTTTACAAGTAATAACATGGACTAATTGTTGTATGGATGCCTTTGAACTATTGCATTGGACAAACTCAGTTGTGACTGAAGTGCTCTATCAGCTCAAAAGCCAGAGGAAATTCTCCATGTGAGGTTGACAAATCCTCTAAAGTCTATCCAAAAAACTACTCATCCTATTTTACTTAATTCAGCATTATTCTCTGCACCAAGTTTAGGAGAATTTAAACAGACATGGATCTTGTGCATTCTATACTGTACATCAGCCAAACTTGTGATTCAAATCCATCTACCACACAATGCACAACAGAAAACCAGAATGAAGCTGGGAAAACTTATCTTGCCAGATAGAAGCAGAGGAGTATTATTGACCTGCCAACTAGAAAGAGTCCTGATTTTGGCTGGTCTTTCTGCACAAAGAAATTTGCTACTCAACTAGATCTGTAGTTAAATATCATATATAACACACAAAATATAGAAACATACATGTATAATATGCAGCTATTAAGTCCCAGTACATGGTAGGCTATTAGAGTACTAAAAAACCATAGTAATAAACTCATCAATCTAAGAAGATAAATAATGGTACTAGTCTCTGACAGTCTGGGATACAGCATTATTATTTCATTATGGTTTGGTGTTGCCTTCTCCTCACCTCGTTTTTTGTCTTCTTTTCTGAGAGGAGGTTCATGATCTGAACAATAACTTAGCCCATCAGAATACCATGCAGAACAAAAAAACACACTGCATTCCATCTCTTGGGAACTGGCTGGGTAGATATGCTTATTCAACTGTTATTTTATTTGTGAAAAATTATAAAACTCCTATGCCACTAGACAGAGTTAAACAGCAGATACTTAACAGAGAGCAGTTGCTGTTCTTTTTTTTTTAAATACTTATCACACTGAAATATGGGTCCATCTCTCCCCCTCTACATGCCTCTGATCCTTCTTGTTAGGAGTGTAGGCAATATCAGAGTGCTGAAAGATTATAAACAGATTTGGACTGTGCCACAGGCCAATACACTGGAATTAATAATGCTTCCCTGCAAGGTACATAATTTGCAGGAGTCTGGGCAGCTTAGGAGACAGGCAAGTCTGTGGAGAGTTTTCCACACCTCTTATAACAGGCAGCTGAGATATTTCCAAGTTTTTTAAGTAACATACAAAGAAACACTGTTTCTAATATATACACAGGAAGCCCACTCATTAGTTGTGTTTATTGGTTATTCTTCAAATGGTTTGAAGTCCAAACTTGGATTACATTTCATTAATGTGATTAGGTACTAGAGAACAGCTCCGCTCAAATTTGTTGGTAGAGAAAAAAAATTGTTCTGTTGCATTAAGATTTGCATAATTTCAAACTGTTTAGAAGGGTCAACAACAGAAAAAAGGGTTGCTCAGTGCTTCCTTCAGTACAGTTTCATCTAGAGCTTATTCCGCAGTCATGTGTGGCGGGCATGGCAAAAAGACTAGAGACCCATTTCATTTGTGTCCAGAGACGATCTAGTTCCCTTAGATCTGTTTCAACTATGTACAAAATTTAATTCTTCTTGAAATATTTACATGGTTCTGGGATGAAAAAAATGGTGTAGCTTGCATTTCTCTATATTTTAAATATTGTTTTATAACGGTCTTCCCACTTCACAGTGAATACCTTTACTCAGTGACATCCAAAGTTTAGTTGAAAAATACCTGGGAATAAGAGTCATAGGGCTAACTCAGTGAACTATGCCAGTGAGTATCTAGACAGATGTGGTTACAGATCTTGCAATTTCTCTGAAAAGAAAGCAAAGATATTTTAAGTCATCCTTAGAGGGAAACACCTCTGTCTCCACTACACGTCATTCACATTACTAAGCAAACTGAACAGGAACACATTTCACCAACACTGACAGGCAGCTGGCACTCAGAAGGCTTCTGTCCCACCACCCTGCTACCAGGTACACACTAGCACCACAGCCTAGCCTGCAGCCCAGCCCTTCAAAAATATGTTAGCATATGTTACATGGGCAACATTCCATTGAAGCCCATGAAATTACTTAAGAGTTGACTAGCTTCTGCTATGACTTTTATTATTATATCACTGAGGATGGAATTACAAGAGCGATACAATTGCAAAAAAAAAAATCAGAATCAAATCCTGCATGGTGGTATCAACCATATATCAACTGTTTGTCATGCTGCAATTTATTACCTACAATCCTCTTCCTGTCCCCAGCTGTAGATATTCACTTCCAGGGGGAAAAAAAAGCTAGATCTTCGCAGTTTTCCCAGACATTAATTCCACTTCACTCCCAAGCAGTTGTTTCTGAGCATGAAAGGAAGAATTAACTATTTCTCACTATTGTACAGAAACCTCCAATAGACAGAAAAATATCAAGTGTGGGAGAGAAGGAATTTCTGCAGTACAAACAAGTCCGATGCTCAAAACACACTTCTTTACAAAGCTACAGAGAATTCCATTGGGACTTCTTTTTTACACTTAAGATGCTCTGCAGGATTGGCAGAACTGTAGCAAAACATTATTTAACTAGAACATATTGCACAGTTTATGTGAAAATGTATTTATTGTATTTACACTTTTGGAGAACTCATAAATGGTTTTTAAAATTTTTCCTTAAATCTCTGCAGCAACTGCTGCACTTTATCATATACTTACAGGATGCAGAAAGCATTTTTGTTTCTTGGTAACAAATATTGGCTTTTAAGCTCTACTTTTGACCTGAAGATCTTCAGAGGGAGTTTCTTTTAATCTCATGAAGTAGAAAACATGACACTTCAAATGAAATAGCTAATGAACCAAAGTCACCTTCTACATCCAAAAGTACCATTTCCCTTATTTGCTCTCTCATTTAAAGAATGTGAGAACAGCAGCAGCCTCATTGTGTTCCTCTCTTAGCTACACCAGCTCTTTTTATGAGTTTATCAACGGTGATAGTCTATTGACTGGCCTATAACCATCATTGAGAAACCAAGCTTTTACCAAAAACAGTGAAGTGAAAGAGTATAAACCTACAACAATCCCTGCTAATTGATCCTCTATCCATCTCTGCCTTGAACTCCAGAGCAAAGCAAAACACTAAACACGGAGTGAGATACTGCTATCATAGCTGGGGAAATATGGAGTGGGGCACAGGGCAGTTATAAAGAATGCTAGTCCAATTAGGGAATTTTGAGTGTCAGGCTGTTGAATTCCCTATCATTTCCTGGCACCACTGCCTTTAATTAGGCCTTGGATTGATTACTGCCTTTGTTCTCCACTGACCCACCACTGACTCTGACAGAGGTGGTATTTTCCCCTGCTACAATTAGAAGACAAAATTCTGAGTGTCAGTAAGCATTACACAGGCAACCAGGCTGCTTAAAACTACAGAGCCTTTAGAGAGAGGGTGTGTTTGTGATATTTACACATGCTTCTTTTTTCACAGAATACAGGAAGATGGAGTCAGCTTATGGTTCAACAGTAAGTTGCTGTTGCAGCTAATTTAAATTTGTCAGCGTATTTATACGCAGTGTATTAAAAAAAAGAAAAACAAGGGCAGGAGTAGCAAAACCAAATCTATCTCATTCTTCCGTGATTCGAAATAAGAGGAAGGTAAATGAGAGAGGGTGAAAGAGACTTCTGTTTGAGCATTTAATTTGTGTAACAGCAGCAACTAGACTGGAGAAAGCAATTGTGTATGCAGGCATATAGGATACAAAGATTTATGGCAATCTAGAGCACTATGGACAGCCACAGTGCTAAAGTAGCAATGCAAAAAATACATCAAAGAAATTAAAGCCTGAAAGAATGTAACACAGAAAATCTTTTTCTACATTTATTTTTTTATGTTTTGTATTTTGGTAGTTCTTAGAGGCAACAGCTAATAAAACCTTAAAAAAGACCAAGATTCCTTATGCTGTACAAAGACACAGGTTTTTCCCAATTAGAATTTACAGTCTCAGTAGAGAGACAAAGGAGCTAGGGCAAAGAAACAAAGGTAAAAATAATTTGTAGTTAACACAGCTTGTTCAAGGCCATATGATCTGCCTATGCTACTGTAAGAGATTTTCAGCTTCCACATAGAAGTTTAGCAGCTATTCACTGTGACACATTACTTTTTGTCATTAAAAGACAGGTCCTGGGAATCACACTATTAGGCTCCCTGTGACTGTGACAAGTCATTTCACTCCTCTATGCCTTTGATCTCTAGTCATATATCCCTCAGGCAGATGGAAGGCTGGAGGATAATTCATTAATACTTGTGAATTATTTGAGTGCATTTTCAAAACTGAACTAATGTCTTTACTACTAGAACTCTGTCCAGATATTTTAAAAAGTCTTCATGCATTTTGAATAATTAAACTGTATGAACACAGAAAGGTTCCTATGAAGTATGATTCTCACTGGTACAAGTAGGCAGCTCAAAAGACATTAGAAACTGACTGCAATGAAAAAAATGGGGTGGATTCCCCTGCCTCTTCCCATCACACATGCTCACCAAGCTTCCACAGTGGAGCCACTTTTGGAATCAAAACAACATTAGCCAATTCTGCCAGCAAACCCAGGTGACCAGCCTCTAGAGGATCTGCCCATAAGAATCCTTATTCCTCTACCACATCAGGGCTCCCACCACTGAACGCACACACATCTCCATTCAGAGAGGGAAAGCCACTGTCAGAGCTCATTTCTACCTTGCCAGTCCATAGTTATTCTTTTGGCCCACGAGACAACTGCAACAAGTGAGTCTCTGGATTTGTACCTTGAAATGGACAAGCGCAGACCAACCTCAGAATCACCTGAATTCAACAGGATGAATATAAAAACACTTTCTTGGTGTCTGGCACCCAGGTCTGAGATTAGTCCCACTACCTCTTTAAAATTTGACTATATGAGGTATGATTTTATTTTTACTACTAATGTTTGTAAGCTTTTCAAAATAACTGTAATTCCAAAAAACACTGAGACAGTTACTGGGTATACGGAAAAGAAATGGTCACAAAAGGGCAGTGGATGATGCAAGTGAAATAGATCAGTGTTTACTCCTAGGATTCCTTGAACTTGTTGAAATACCTCTAACAGGTAGAAGCAGCCCTTTATTTGTATTAAATCCCAAAGTATGATCAGAAGTCACAGCCAGGGGATTTGCATTTAGTTCTCTTTTTTCACCACAGCTGAATAAAGAGAAAGTGAATTAACAGCACAAAGGCTGAAGCCCTGAACACCTAAGGTACATGTCCCAGAGCAGCTTAATGGCTCCTTGCCTGTGGTGATCAGAAACACAGAACCTAGACAAGCCCCAGGCACTTGTTGTCACACTCCCTCCCAAAGGCAGAGACATCTGCAGCAGACTGTTTTGCCACTTAGGAAAAGCAGCTCAAGGTAAAGGTCTTCATACAGTACAGCTCCAGAAAAAAAGCCTTCTGCATTGGACTGACACCACCAGAGCCCAGCACAAACACCTCAGTCTCAGCAGAGTTAAATTACATCTTTTCAGTATGGGGGAACATCGATGTGCCTGTAAGATGCATTTATGGATTTCAAGCACCTTTTCCCTTCTTATACACTTTCTTCGATTAGATGATATATAATCCCCTATTTGTCACTGCAAGTGGTCACCCATAGCCACATATAAGTAGAGCATGAAACACTATATTTAGACTGTTACTGTCAATACTGCTCTTGTCCATCTACTTGCATTACCATAGAAAATTCACTGCCTTCACACTGACTTCGAAGAGTAGGCATTGTCATTTAAATTGGCACCTCTGACCACCTTTATATCACTTTAAAAAAAAAAAGCAACGCAACAAAATATCATGAGAAATGCTAACACACGTGTAATAACTAAAACTGCAGTTTATGAAAAGGCTGGATTGTTCCCCTCTAGTTACAAGCACATTTTTTTCATTGCACAGTCATATACTGTGGGGGGAAAGAAAAAAAATCACTTGCCTGTGGCTGTAGGTAGAATCATAGTGTTTACAAAATATACTGATGTCAGTTGAGCAGTTCATGTCTTAATCACTCATCTGGGTGTAGGTTTGGCTCTAGAAAACACAAATACCTTCAGAGTGAAGGACAACATAGGTGAAACAAGGTCTGATTTACTGTGTAACTTCTAATGCATTAAGCTTCCTTTTTGCTAGTAGGAGGCGTTTGAGGAAGGGGTTGATTTTGCCAGCTTAGCTCTCTAACAAGTTCACAAAAAGACCAGATTTTTGGCAATTGCTGGCATGAGACAGGGTAAGAATGTGCACTTGAGAAGACAGGACTGCAGAAGCAAGGGCAACAGGGGCCCAAGAGGTTGTAGAATCTCTGGCCTTGGAGATGCTCATCATTTCCACAAGGTTCAACAAGGCCAAGTGCCAGGTCCTGCACTTTGGCCACAACAACCCCCTGCAGCGCTACAGGCTGGTCACAGAGTGGCTGGAGAGCAGCCAGGCAGAAAGGGACCTGGGAATTTGGATCGACAGGAAACTGAACATGAGCCAGCAGTGTGCCCAGGTGGCCAAGAAGGTCAATGGCATCCTGGCCTGGATCAGGAACAGTGTGGCCAGCAGGAGCAGGGAAGTGATCCTTCCCCTGTACTCAGCGCTGGTGAGGCCACACCTGGAGCCCTGTGTCCGGTTCTGGGCCCCTCAGTTCAGGAAGGACATTGAGGGGCTGGAGCAGGTCCAGAGAAGAGCAACCAGGCTGGTGAAGAGGCTGGAGCACAAGTCCTTTGAGGAGAGGCTGAGGGAGCTGGGGTTGTTTAGCCTGGAGAAGAGGAGACCTCATCACTCTCTACAGCTACCCGAGAGGAAGTTGTAGCCAGGCAGGGGTCGGTCTCTTCTCCCAGGCACCTATCAGTAAGACAAGAGGGCATGGTCTCAAGCTCTGCCAGGGGAGGTTTAGGTTAGGTATTAGGAAGAAATTCTTTACAGAGAGGGTAATCAGACATTGGAATGGCCTGCCCAGGGAGGTGGTGGGTTCTCCATCCCTGGAGGTTTTTAAGATGAGACTGGATGTGGCACTTAGTGCCATAGTCTAGTAACCACGGTGGTAGCGGATCAAGGGTTGGACTGGATGATCTCAGAGGTCCTTTCCAACCTGGCTGATTCTACGATTCCATAATTTCACTGCATGAGCCCCAGAACAAGCTGATTTAACACTGATGTCCACCCTGCTTTGAAGTGGAGGCTGGACTAGGTAACTTTCAGGAGTCTCTTTCAACCCTAAAACATCTGCTGTCAAGCTTGGCAGTTCTCCAGCCCTGGGGAGCTGCACTGGTGTACTACGCACCTTTCCAATTCCATCGAATTGGCTCTGGGAGCTTGGTTTGAATTTTCCATCTGGGCTGACATTTGTCAAAAGAATGATTAAAAGGGGCAATGGGGGTACAAAAACAAATTGCAGGTTTATTAGGTCTGCATTTGTTTGTAAGCAGATCTACATTTCCTCTCATGCAACCAATTCAGCAGGCTGAGGTTAGCCCTATAAAGATTTAATTGTGCCATGTTGCCCCAATTCAGATGGCTTGTTCACATTATTACCTCTGATGTGAGTTGAGAGGTGCTCTTTGATAACACCTGGTACTCAGAGTTAGGCCTGCTTTCAGACACCTATATAAACACTGCTCGCTCCCATTTTGTCCGATGTTCAAAACTCTTGCTTACACATCTGGTTTTGGTTATTAATGTGTGAGCAAGCTTGCTAAAGACAATAATGTATTCCCAAGTCCTAACTTCACTTGAAACTGGATTTTCATTATTCTATACCATCAAGTGAAGGACAATACTAGGGCTTGGCTAAACGCCATTATAAAATCAAGTCTTACGTGCAGAAGAAAAAATTGTTATGACAGTGTTTCCAGTTGTAGTTCTCAATTCCTTTAAGCCAGGCTTAAGAAGCCCTGTTTAGAGAACAAACAAAGCTATTGCAGTTTGCTAGAAGTTGTAAGGAAATCACAGCAACTCTGAAGAAAAACAAGTCAACAAATTTTTTAATAACTTAGCCAGCCCAGAGATTGACAAGATCCTTCACAGTAAGTTGCTTTCCTTGTAAATCAGTAGCAAAATTAAAATGAAAGAAAAATGAAGTCTGATACATTCTGTTTTACCAGCTCCCATAGATCCTGGCTGCCAGGAAACACAGCAAGACATTTCCTTAGGGTTAGAGTTAATTGCTATAATCACAGAGCCAGCAGCAATCCTGTCCAGGTGAGTCATTAGTTAGGGAAAAGAAAATTATCAAAACAGAGCAGAAAATGAGGTATAGAGGTTAAAACAGCATAGAAGTTTTTTAAAGGGAAGAGGCGTACAGTGTGTTTGCTAGTTACAGGAAGAGAAACAGCAGTATGTAAAGAAAGGACAGGGCTGTAGCCAATTAGCAGCCCCATGTTTTGGGTGCTCTAACAAGCCTCAGACTACCTGAAAGGGTTCTTAAACAGACAATGATAAAGGGAAGCACAAAGTCCAATACTTCTTCACCCAACAGAAGGGAGGCCTTTAACAAACACTGGAACAATTACATATACATTTCACCCTTGTTTTACACCCTGTAATTTCACTGGAGTCACTACAGTTGACAGAATAAAAACAAAGATGGAGTCTGGTGCAGGATGTACAGTTCACAATGAACACAATTATTTTCCAGTTAATTGTACGTGCACTGCAATATGTTTCCCGTGGATTTTCTACCTTAATTCCCATGCTGGTTTCCAGCATTCTCACAGCATGCCACTGGAGGTCTGACATAAAAACAGTATTATAACAGAGCGTGCAGGTTGCCACAGATGGTTCAAATTAAAGGCAGCCTAACAAGACATTCCACAGACAAAGAGGCAGCACACCCAGCACGGCCCACACTGAGAATGGTGTCTCCAAACAGGCCTGCCCCAGGAGACACTGCAGCACTGACACTCAGCCCCATGGCACATAGCTACTTGGCTGACACCATTAAGAAGAGCTACAGGACTGGATCCTAAAGAACAAGCAAAACAATCGCATACTTGCTTACCAGCTATCCAGCAGCAGTGGGGTGAACTTTATAAGAAGTTATCCCTCTGCATTAGATGTACCCAGCATTAGAAGATCTTTAAAAGACCCTCTGCTGCCTGTGGGTGTATGCAACATTTTTTTGAAGCCCAGCAACATCTAGTGTCAGTCTGGTAGGCACCACAAGAAATATATGAAGATAAAGTGCTGTGAGGAACTCTGAAGACCTTGGGCAAAATAGTTACAAAAGCAGAGGCTGTTGGAGCAGCTACATACATTCAAACATTCTTTAATTGTGGATGATGAAAAAATTCAATGTTATGTTAAAAAATTGCTATTAATATAACAGACAGCAGGAAACCAGTCATTAAATTAATTACCCATGATAGAAAATGTTATTATTTCTTCTTTTCAATGTATTTTTTTTGGTGAAAGATGAAGCTTTCTCCGAAAAGGACGAGATCACTTTCTACACTTGCAACAAAGCATTAACCTGGTTTCCCATTCACCTGGCAAAACTGCAGACAACAGGGTAGGTTGGAATGTGTTTTCTGCCTACTGTCCTCAAAGTCTCAACCTGAGGCTCATGAGGGTTATTGACAAGCTCTAATAAAGATGCTTATGTTTGGATCAGAAAAGATACAAACAGAAAAAAAATTACAGATCTTTGGGGTTTTTTTTTTGCTTAATAAGCATCATGAAAAAAGCAGTTAAAGCAATACAATCTTCAATGCAAAAAGAATTAAAACCTCAAAACTAGTATTTCTGCAGTTTAAAACTTGTGAGTAATGACAGTATAAAAGAATGTCTAGGGCAAGAAAACAGAGGGAACACATTTGAGATATCATGTAAGCCAGTACAAATTGTTACTTGTAAATTCAAGACATAGTCTCAAGACAAACTTTTCAAAAAGTAGAAAAATGCTTGGACATAAATATGTCTTCTCCACTGGCAAGAAAAACACTGAACAATCTATTCCAATTAATGTTCTAAGTAATGAAATGACAAAGACCTCTTTTTCTATTCTTTCAGATCCAGTTTAATAGCATTTATATGTTGTCAAGCCTTGCATCATCCATTTGATTTCTGGAAAGCCAGAGAAGCAGACAGAACACAAAACAAACATTAACAAATACTACATGAATACAGAATGCCTAACAGCATGCCATTCACAACAGCAGACAGCCAAGGACAATTAAATTATTCATAGATATGAACTGTCCAAGGTAGGAAGAAAAAGAAAGAGAATTAATAAACACAGACTTGAAAAATCACAAAAACCACCCCACACCAAAGTCATTAGCAATTTTCTTTTCCCATTAAACTAACAGCCAGCTTCTGGTACCAATCAGAGAATCAGAAGTCAAGGTCTTTCCAAAAGACTTTTTGTCATAACTGGATAATTAGTTACCACATATTCTACTGCCATATTCCAATCCCTCTAAGGCCAACAGCTTTGAAATGCAAACTACATCTCCCTTCTTCCTCGCTGTACAGAGTCAGAAGAGCCAACACTGAGCCAGCATACAAGAGCTGCTGCAGAATGGGATGGTCAACATCAGCAGGAAAGGGAAAAGCCCATTAGTCAAGAGCACAAGCATATAAGAACCCTGGGCTTTGTTCTATGCAACTAATTAATTCACCAAGTTGCTCTGTATCTCTTCTCCTCAGCTGTAAAGACAGAAAAAGCAAATGTTTTACTGAGATGAGATCTACGCGTTTACTCCAGGAATGGGCACATCAGTGTGAATATTTGCAGCTGCGTGAAGCCCTGTGACTTCCATGAGCATCTTAGTGTTAGAAACCACTTGTGTACTCTAAGGCCATCTGTCCTTTTCCACCAAGTGATTAAAAAAGTTCTTTTCTTGTGGATATTTCTGTGTGGAAAGTCCCATTGCGCATCACCCGCAAATATTAAACATTTTTACTAAGAGCCAGCAAGACATACAGAAATAGCCTGAGGGCAAAGGCTACTATAGCAAAAGCTATCAGGGCTCTGACAATGAAGCAACAATTTAAGAGAGCTGCAGCAAAAGGGTGGAGCAGACAGCCTCAGATAGCCATCAATACCACAGCAGGGTAGTGGGACAAGACATAGATCCTCACCTCAGCTGCCCTCAAACTCCCTGTCAGATACATTCACGTTGCCAGTGAAGGCAAACTTCAGGTAAGGTGGTTCTTAGTGTAATCTGGTAGCTACATTTTGTGTGCATGGTAAGTCCTTCTGCCCTGACACACTTTTGTTCCCTTTCTGCTGTTCTGTCAGAGGTTACCATTCTATATCCTTGTAGGTAAACTCACAGCAGTTCAGAGCCCAAATTTCAGATTCAGAGTTCAGGTTTGACATATTGGCTGGAATTAAGAAGAGTAGGGAACTTATCAGGATCTTTATGTACTGGGAGTATATACTAACTTCCAAAAAATTCCTTTTTTGTTTTTTTCTGCTAAGTTGGCCAGAAATTCTACCCTGATCTAGAGACCTTTCCATCAAAGCTTAAATAACCTGAGTTTCAGTTTCAATGACAAGTTATTCTAGAAAATCACCTCAAAGAAGGAAAAAATAAAAACTCAAACAACATGTCGAAGGAAGGCAAGGAGCAAGTCTGACTTTTTTCATGCATCAGTAACATCCAATGGTAACAAGGAAAAGATGAGGCTCTACTTCAATGCAAAATAGATTTGCAGACTGTCTCACTACCTTTTGAAAACAGTAATCCTAATTCTTCAAAAAGAAAAATAATCCAAGACTTTTCCCTTTTCTTTCCCAGCCACCATAACCTCTACTAGAACAACCACAACAAAATAAAACAATAAAAAGCAAACCATGCTTACCTACCTTTAATTATACATGTGTCTAGCCAAAAAACAGAATGCATAGAACATTCATTTTGGGTTTCCAGAAGTAAAACATCCATCCTTTACCCTGAAAACCATTTTATCCTGTTTCAAAATGCCATTTGTCTAATCAGTGAGAAAACACTGGGAGTTCTGCAGCCATTGCTGCAGAAAGTGCAGGAAAAGAAATATATACACACATGCACACCTAAAGAGAGCAAAATCATACAAAACTGCACTGAAGCAATGAATCCTACCCTCTCATTTCATATGGAGGTGAGTAAATAATGGCGCAACAGAGATTTCATTCATGTCGAGGTCTAGGGTATGCTGGGAAGTCTCAATCTGACAATTTGCTGCAGATGCCTGCTTAGAGGAGCCATTTATCAGTGTCACCCATGCGCATTACTACACACAGCTTCCTCAGCAGCATCATTCCACACCAGCTTTCCACATAGCACACACTGGTCCTTGATATTTCAGGCACAGAAATAGCCCTTATCTAGGCCTTAGCAGTGTGTGCTTATTGAAACAATTTGTATTATCCGAAGCACATGCATTTGGAGTAGGAAAGCTACGGAATTTATTTCCTTCACTGATAAAAAAACCAGGAAATTAAGAGAAGTCAAAACAGTTTCCCTTTCCCTGCTCCCTCTCCTCTTTATAGCTCTGTTTGGCACATTGCTTATAAACAGCTAACACAAATACATCAGTAGTGCTGACTACTGGAGGATACAGGCATCTTGGATGTTTCATCTCGTGTTATACTGAAGTGGAATATTAAACAGGCAAGACAGTGGTAGAGCAGGCTAGGAAGAACTAAGTAACTAGGATTGACAAAGAAGGATGGCAATTTAAAGCACTTCAGTCTGTAAAGTGCTTCATTTAGAGCCATCAGTGCCTGTGCATTCAGTCCCCATGTATACCCCCCCACATCTAGCTTTTCTCTCACACCTTAAGTCTTTTCTGTTCTGCTTTTAAAGTATTTGAAACAAGTACTGCTACTTAATAGTGTGGTCTTAGGGTGTCTAGTATAATAATACTACAAAATTAGTAAGTTTAACAGTATAAGAATTCAAATTACTCTGGAAATCAAATATTTTTTTTCTTCAGAGACAGGAACAGAGAAAGGAAAAGCCAGACTGAATTCATAACTATTGCTGATGCACTAAAACATGTCATTTATTTGCTATGCTAGGTAAAATTGCTAGTGCAGTGGGTTGAATCCCCATTTTATACCAAATCACAAAGGGACGATATGGAACACATACATCTTCGTGACTGGTAAAAAGAGAAACAAATTAATTAGATGTAAGAAAGAAAACCCTGTTACATCTTTAGATCACAGGATGTACCAGTACCTTAGTCTTTGGGAAAAAATATAAATTTCAGAATGAAAAATACTGAAGTGCATTAAACCAAGGACAGCTTCAGTTTAACTGCTTTCTACTCTTCTGGCTGCTTGCTGATTTCTGTTTTAAGGGAGAGAAAGATAGAGAGATGAAAAATTACAGGGCTAACCTTTTTAAAGAAAAACAAAACAAAATACAACCTACATATGAATAAGTTCTTCAAAACTTCAAAGTGAGCTCAGGCTTTTACAGAACCCAGGTTTATCACCCTGCTTCCCCAGTGTGCCACCTTTCCCATGAAAGCACTGTTGCTTTGTTGCCTGGACGAACCAAGGCACGCTTCATTCCCCACTGCATTTCTGTCTCCATAGCTTGTCTTCTTCCTCTCAAAGCCCCATATTTCTCCTTGTAATGGGCCTTTTCTATACTCACAGCTGCTTATGTCTTTTAGGACACCAAAAGACACTCTTTATGTGCGCATGTGTGGCCAACCTGCTCTAGGCACCCACTCCATTCCTTGCAACTTTGGAAGCTGTTAACCGTGATGTCGAAGCCAAATACCCAGCTGCCCACCAGTCAAAAAAAAACTATAAAGGAGAGATGTGATCAAATACCTCTAACAATTAGAGATGATTGCTGTGGCAAAAGTAACTCTGAGAAGATGTTATTATTATTATTATTATTTAATATCAGAGCTCTAGTCTAGAACTTACAAGAACCAGATCCCAACTGTTCATTTAAAATAAGAATGCATTTTGATGAGTGGCCTGCCCCATCTTGTAGTCCTCACCAAACAGCCTCTTTGCAAGAGCACTGAATCAATGACCTCACAAAAACCAATTCTGTAAAATCTTGCATAGCCTTGTCAAGGTGTTGAGAGTGCTCCCCAAAGCCAGTTTCTTCTCTTACCTCACCCACCTCTAAATCTAAACCAATCTTTCCCTCACCTCTAAATCTAAACCAAAATCCACAGAACTTTTGTCAAATCCATTATTCAAAAATGGATTTGACACACAGAGGAAAAAAAGGAAGTCTTATTAGGCATACTAAAAGAGCAGCTTTGGATTTAGGCTTACCACCCATGCTGCAGAACTGCTTACAAAGGCATCATTAATGGCCTCCCAGCTACCCATCATTTCTCCACATTCAGCCTGCCCAGACAGCTAGCTATTCCTTTCTAACAAATACCATTTTAATTGCATCTCCCACTTTGTTAGCCTTCTCGACCTCCAGTAAAAGCCATCTATAGTCTAACAATCTCTTAAATCTGACATTCACACTGACTAGCACACTTGTGCACCTTCCTGCTAGGTTCACATGTATGCAGGCTTATTGTCAAGAATTTCCATTAGACATCCAACTGGTATGAGCTGAAATGACAGCTTTAGTGCTAATGGGGAGAGAAAAGCAAGGAGAGAGTGAAAAGGGAGAGGTAAATAGCAAAGAATATGTATGTGTATTGTAAATGCCCCCTGTCGCCAAAGGCTTGACTGTGCCTTTCTGGTGCCAGGCTCTCTCCAGACCCAACACCTCCCTCTGAGCAAATGCTAGCCACACAGCCTCAGCCACTGTTAAGTCTTCCTGTGGGAATGCTGCCACCAATTTCAGCATATTAACCCTGGGAATACTAACATGATTTAAAGAACTTGTTAAATTTTAATGATACCATTAGAAAAGAGGAAAACATACAAGTCACAACTCCCACTTTGGTGCATTTGGCTGCTGAATAGGATATTAATGTTTTCTTTGCCTGGCCCTATTAAATGAGCAGTGAAACTAATAGAGAAATGAAGAGTAATGGCTTCTATTCTCAATGTTCAGTGCCTGCTGAAGGCCAAGACTGCCTTATTGCCCACTAGGCTTTCTGCGGGAGTCCGTCAGGTGGAGGAGTAAATGGGCAATTCTTTCAGCATTTGGCACTTAACAGGTCAGAGGTTCATTTAGCCAAGAGGCACAGAAAAATAAAATTGTCGAAATGAAATAGCAGCATGGAATCATTCAGACAATCAGTTAGCAGGCAAAAGTCCCCTATCCTGAATAACTTCAACATAACCAAGTCTGAGCTTAGCTTTGATAAGACAGGAGTTTGCCCAGGTGACTCTCAGAGGAGCCAGGAGAGAAATACATTAAGGCTGCCCCACTTTTAACAAAGGGCTCCAGAGCAAACATCATCTTCAGCACTGCAGGAATATTTTTCATATGTTCAAGTACACCTGTGGTAAAAGGAATGGGCAATTCCCAACAGAATGGCGCAGAGGCCCATAGAAATTGAGGGGTTGTATCTTGAGTCCTCAGTTATCTTCAATTTTGAGGATGGAAGGGAGAGAGAGAATGAAGCATGAACACTTGGGGTAAATCAATAGCACTGCTGGGGCAGATTCTGTTCAGAGAGAACAAAGTTGAAACCCCCAAACCACTGTGTAATTTCATTTTTTCTTCAGAAAAAGAAAATATTTACTGTAGTGGATGTCAAACTCTCCTTTCATTTGCTTTTCCCCAAACATTCATGTGAGTAGAATTTTGTTCCAGTGCAAGACCATGGAATATAGAAGCTGTTGTGAATACTCAGATGCAAATAAATGATCACATCAAAATATTCATGATTTAGGGGGCATGGGGAAATATAAGTTAGAGTAGAGGTTTGCTATTAATAGATCAAGATTCATCCACAGATCAAAACACATTTGTAGGAAATTAGGATATATAAATCAAGTTCCACTTGAAGGTAATTTGGAAGCCAAAACACTTAGACTGTATTCCCAATTTAAGATTTTCCTACAGACACTAGAGCTGGATGGATGC
This sequence comes from Pachyramphus minor, assembly GCA_013397135.1. NCBI lineage: Eukaryota > Metazoa > Chordata > Aves > Passeriformes > Tyrannidae > Pachyramphus > Pachyramphus minor. The sequence goes on along the minus strand of VYXB01002609.1, from coordinate 1,169,061 downwards.
TTTACATACTTCATATTGCACTGGATAAAGGTATCCTACCTTCAGCATACACAGTCCCTTCAACACATATGACCAGCAAGAAATTTAAAGTGTTTTCCAGATCCACATTCAACTCCACTTGCAGTATATTTTAACTGGAATAAAATAATTTTTCAAAGGCATTTGACCCTCTTTTCCCAAATCAACAAATCCACTGAATAAGATCATTGACCAGGCACTAACAAAATAGATACCATAGGGCCTGTATGTTAAGTTCTCCTACTTGCAGGGCAACAGTGAGCAGACTCAGCGGTTATTTGTTTAATAGGAAGTCATGACAACTTTAAATATGCAAAAATCTTGTATCAGCAAATGCTTTACTTATGTGAATCTAGAATTATCAAGTTCCTTACAAAGTCTTTTGTTTTCATCATGAATTGTAAACAAAGGTCAGTTTTATATCCCACCAGTTTCCTCAGATCTCTTGAGCAATCTTCCTTGGCAATTTAACTCTTTTAACCCAGAGATTACTACCAAATACAGTTTCAGAAGAAAGGTGAGAAGAGGAAACCAGTCTGGAGGCCTCATCACACTCAAATGTTCTTTTTTTCCTACCAGAAAACACAAAACATTTTATATATTATAACAAATTCAAGATCAACATATACTGTGCGATTTAATAATACAGATTGAGCAGAAGGTTTTAGTGACAATGGGCTGGTTTTGGCTGGGGTAGAGTTAATTTTCTTCCCAGTGGCTAGCATGGGGCTATGTTTTGGATTTGCGCTGAACACAGGGTTGATAACAGAGATGTTTTTGTCATTGCTGAGCAGGGCTTGCACAGAGCCAAGGCCTTTTCTCATACTGCCACACTGATGAGCAGACAGGGAGGAGACACAGCTGGGATAGGTGAGCCAAATCGACCAAAGGGATATTCCATACCCTATGATATTATGCTCGGTACATAAAGTGGGGGAAAGAAAGATGTTTGGAGCAATGGCATTTGTCTTCCCAAGTAACCTTTGCACATGATGGGGCCCTGCTCTCCTGGAGATAGCTGAACACCTGCCTGGCCACAGGAAGCAGTGAATTAATTCTTGTTTTGCTTTGCTTGTGTGCACAGCTTTTGCTTTCACTTTTAAACTATCTTTATTTCAACCCATGAGTTTTCTAGCTTTTACCCTTGCAATTGTCTCCCTGATCTCGCAGGTGGGGGAGTGAGTGAGAGGCTGTGTGTTGCTTGGTTGCTGGCTGGGGTTAAATCATAACAGACAATAAAAATAAACACAATTGAGGATTAAAATAATTTTTAAGAAGTACACCAATGCTGGAATGGTAAGTAGCTTTTAACAGCCTTACTACACTGTATTATTTCAATTAAAATAAATTGAATTCTGATACCATAACAATAAATCTGAGCTAAAAATTGAACACACCAATTCCTTAAGACTGATTCTTTTGTATGGCTGGTATCATATTTTCCTTTACTTTCTCTTTTGTAAAGTAATTAAAAAGTAATCCCTAGCAGAGGCTACAGCATTGCACTGCTCACATCAGTACCTTCCTCAGAGATCACTGGCTCCTCACATCTGCTGTTGTAATAATCCCGATCAAAAGCATCCAAGTTTAGAAAGCAGCGCTATTGAAGGTGTTTGAACTATCTGTCATTTTTATAAGAACTAAAGCAGAGAACAACCACCACATATTCACACAGGAGACCTGCAGTAATGCTAACTTAGGACCTTCATATGGAGAAGAGAAAGAAAAGGCACAGGGGAAGGCCAGAGGGATATCTTAACCCTGCTCAGCCTGAGCTGCATGCCTGCTGCTTTGAATGCATGCAAGTATTCCCTGGTTAGAGGTGTATGGTACACAAGAGCTGTGGCCTAAATGAAATCCTACTGATTTTGCTGAAGTCCAAAATGCCCTCACTAAGGTCAATGTCATGTAAGTAATAGACTGACAGGGTTTAGATACAGACTACTTTTCTCTCTCTCTCCCCCCCACTTGAATGTTTTTATGAGTAACAAGCAATAGTTTATGTTATACAAAGAATTTTCAATATTTGATATTTCTTGCAGGATCTTTTGAACAGCCTTCATGTCAAGGTCAGAATGGTCCAGTCGACTTTCCTCTACTGTATTAAGTGTCTTGTGTAGGTCTGATTTTACTTGAAAAAGCCTCAAACGCAATCCTATCAAAATATTACTAAGCTATGCTGTAAAATTATCTAAAGAGGAGAGTGGAGGGAAAAGAAGCATAATCAAATGCATATTCTGGCTGTACATACTACAAGATTTTAAAATGGTCTGATCTGTACCAACTCTGATTATACATTCCAGGTTTCAAAACTAGAGACAAACACAGCTCTTAACAGCTTCATAATGCTCAGTACTTGTTTGGGTGTTTTTTTAAACGTGGCTTAATGTAGGAAGGTTGTATAGAAAGCAATTGAAAATGAAGATGAACAACAGAAATCACTGGGATTTGAGTTCTGTAAACCTACAAATAAGGACGCAGCAATGGTATGATCATCTAAAACAACCTAGCTCCAATAACCACTCTGTGTTAACAGAAAGTGTTGGATGAAACATTACCATGTCTTTCAAACATGCAAGCTGCAGCTTCCAGAGCAAAGCAGTGTTTCTGTGTGGGACTGCAGCAGACTGTTCGTGGTTATTACTTCACCACTGCTTTCTAGAAGTGCAATGCTTTCATTGTGACTTCCATGAGTGTCACAGCGCACCCAAAATTTGGTACAATGGGATACACTGTAAGAGACACTTCTAGAGTTTTCTGCTCCTGGGATACTACTTTGTTTATCAGGGTGTTATTACAAGCTACAGCTTGCTTAGTTCAAAGTAAACATACAATCTAATTTTCTGCAATCAGGGATAGTTTTTGAATTGTAGCTTCAACAACAAATACTGTGGGCTAGGAATTATTTATTCAGTGGCAGGAAGGGAAGACATATGCTTCTGTTTCTCCATTTTAATAACATCTATGCCTCTCAAGCTACACCGTGACACTTTAAGATCTAAGCTAGCAATTTAACTTAGAACATCCCTCACGCTTTTGATGTGCAGACCACATGTCACAGAATGCTGCAGTTCCTACTACATCATTATCTAGAGCATGACAGTCAAGTTTATTGTGGTGGCGGGCTGCAAGTTCAGTGCTTGGAAGCACCCCAATTATATGATGTCAAAGGCTATGTGCTGCTGATGTAGCAAAACTGCTATGTCTTTCAGCCCTACATACACAGCACTGCAATGTTCTAATAATCTGCTGATGCAGGCATGACTCCCATTACATGCCCATGGCCCACACTAGTAATGTTTGACACTTTTTCAAACACTGTCTGGGGAACTCAGATGGACTACCTTTCTTCCTTCTCGCCTCACCAAACTATATACCAAAATCTTGCATTTATTATACAATATATCTATGGATGTAACATTTACTTCTAAGGACATATAAGACTCTAAAACACAAGGGTATTTTAGAGATCTGTAATCTCTGCGAGATTACATGCAGGAGATTTCATGCATAAAGCACCTTGAAAACACATTGTTACTTAATAACAGCCTGGCATGAAGAGGTCAGTTACAGACTTAGCATTGACTATTTCTGAACACGATATTTTCAGATGCAGCGACAAGTCTTTGAAGGGGGGGGGAAATCTGCTCCCTAGAGTTTTACTTCAGTTGAAACATCAATGCTTCCCTCTTTACCTTCAACAACTCTGTCTATAGTCTAAAAGTATTTTCTTTTCTGACAGGAAACACTATAGTTTCAATTTACTAAATATAATCTGTGATCGTGGGCCAGTTTCTAATTTCCAAGGCACTTTGTAATGGCAAACGTTTTTCACCCCACAGAGAAAGCTGCAGAGCTAACAGTTTTGACAGCTTTCTAAAGAGCAGTCTTTAGTATACAGTATCTTCACTATGACCTCAAAGACATTTGCAAGCTTGAAAGAAATTATATAACTATTTCACATGTTGACACTGGGGACTGCAGCAGCAAGACTTCCAGCTGCTCCTAGAAAAGGGTTTACATTAATTCATAAGAGGTGAAGGCATATCCGTTTGTCTCCTCTGGAGCTCTGCAACCAGCTGTAATTCCAGCACAAGTGAAGTAGCTCGTGGCTTCCCAGCTTGCCAGGAAGCATACAATTTGAAGAAGATGAGTTATGCTAAATGTTTGGTATTGTGACCTGTGATGCAACACAAAAGAATGGTTGTTGTTGCCTAAACTTTAATGGAGTTAATCCTTCCAAATGCTGACAAATTACTGCCTCAGGCCATTTAAAATCACATTTCTAATGCAATAATCCTATCTGCATTACAATGAGTTGGGATGAAATGATTAGGTGCCTGAGATTTTTTGCACAGTGAATTAAGTCACCATACAGACTGGCTGTGCTTGTTCACAAATTAAAGGTCTGGATGGAAATGAAATTCCATTATTCTGCCACTTGCTAAGCTTTGAGGAAGAGTTCATTACTGTCCTGTCTCTACTGGGAATGTTTCTAAAGTAGCTACAAGCTAACAGGAACTTATTTTTCATTAGATCAGCTTGGGGGCTTTCTTCATTATTAATAATTATTAGTCAAGTCTTTGACCACTGAACTCTCGTGAAAGAAGAGGTTAATTCAACAATATGCAAGCAAAAAGTGAGACAGTGTCAGTAAACTGGTGAAAAAAACCAAAACTTTACACTGAATGCAAGTCCTTTCCTTCCTTCTTCACAGACACACTGTGCTCAGAATTTACCCAATTCTTATACCCAGAAACGGACTTTTTAGCTGTGGGATAGTCCACAATATAAGCCACCCAACAACATCAGTGCTATCCATCTCTACCATTCAATATAGTATTCTTACTTACCAATGCAATCATAACACGCCTAAGCAGCTATTCGTATCCACAGATTCAAATTACCTTTATTTATATGCTCTATCCAGCATTTTTGGAATTTAATGTACAAATTTATAACCATCAGCCAAAGAGTATTCTTATTAGCATTCAATTGATTATTTATACACAATATAATTGCATACACATCAATATAGTAACTCTTCAATTGTTAGATGCCTGCAAGGTTAGTGTTCATTGAAGACAGCTGATATCACAGGACTGAATTCATGGCAAACACATTTCACACAAGTTCTGATAATTAGGGAATATGATGCCATAAATTCCTATGCTAGAATTTTGTCTGGTGTCCTTCTGAAAACATAGCCTAAGAAAAACCTTAAAATTAAAAAAAATAAAAATATATATGTATTAGTAATTTTTTGAGACAATCTTCCTCATCATGCAAAAGTAACATAAACCCCACCAGCAACAGTCACCAAATGCTCCAATATGCCCTCAGTGCACAACTATACCAACCACCTGTGCTAGTCATTTCCCGTAGGCCTGCTTCACATGGGGGCTAGAATAAGATTTAATTCTCATAAAACATAACCCCTTGTATGCACATAATTGCTGAACATCATTAAGTCACATCTGTGTCACAAGAGGAGGAAAAAAGAAACAATAAGCTTTCAGCACTTTTCTAATGCCAGGGAACCTGGCATTTTAAATGGTTAAAATAAGTTAGCACAACCATAATTACATATTCTTCACATTTGTGCCTCACCAAAGAAAAAAAAAAAAATTTCTTCCTGTTGACATATTAGGAGAGAATGTTTCTATTTAAAACTGGAAGCTCAACACCTCAGCATTAACAATCAGCTAGTCAGAAGCAGTTAGCTCTAGGTTAAGTGTGGCTTTTACTCAGTCAAATGAAAAGCTTCAGTACATAACTTCATGCATAAAGCCTGGTCTGTGTATGAAGCAATTAAGTATACTATGGCAGTTTACAGACATGCACAAACCTTTATGTGATTGCACACATAGAAAACATTAATGTAGGTTCACATTTGGATAGCTATTGTAGGTTTTGATATCTGCTACTAAATATAGGTTAAAACATATAAAAAATAAACCCTCATATTCTGCTTGTTGTGCAATACACAATACCCCAGATCATCTGTATTTCTAAATACAGTATAAATGTGGAACAGGTGCCACAGAATGTATCTATAATGCTAATGATATTTCTAGGGTGTCTTCAACAGCAACAACATAAAACATGTAAGTCAAATCTGGGTGATTAGATGATGGCAGATACATTTTAAATGCTTCATTTAATTGTTCTAATAAAGGCGTATTGCCAATTAGCCATGTCCCATGGGCACCACAGTCTTAAGTTGTAAGACACTTTGCAAATTCTGAAGGAATACCTAGAATCAGGAATGTGATCTGCTCCTTCTTTCGCTTAACTAAGCAACAGGATCCATTCCACACCCAAAAAAAAAAAGCTATTTCCATAGCAGCAATCAAGAGCACACCTCACAGGACCCTGAAAAATGTCAGCTCTATTAGACACAGTGTAGCAGACTCCTGCCTCAACCCAAACAAAACCAAGTTCTCCCCAGACACAGATTTTCACATTCTTGAGAGACCCTCTACATCTGGCCCTCAGAGGGCAACTGTGTTACTGTGGCACACACCTGCCAAGGCAGCTCACAGGCCCTGGCTGAACTGGCAGAGCCCACAACAGTGCCTTACTTCCCCCAAAGCAAACACTGAAAAAGCTACCCAATAACACCAGCAAAAACAAACTTGCAAGAGCAACACAGCTGGTCCAAAGAAATAAATGGCAGTAGCCATGATGTTTCTATCTCACATCACCTAGGACAAAGCTTCACTCTGTTGGGCAACACCTGCTAAAGGCAAAGATCACAAGGCCAGAAAGTTCTTAGTAGTCACAAGTAAGCCAGAAAGGATGAGAAAAAAGGGATACTTCAGCGAACAGTCAGAGCCAGTAGCACCCATGCACAGAAAAGAACTGTATGCAAAAGGCTGGAATATCTCAACAGAACTGAGCCTGCAAGTACTACTGAGCAGAGCAAATAGGGCAGAGGGTCACCGTAGCCCATGAAGACCACCTTACTTGTGCCTCCTTCCTTGCCCCTAAGTGCACAATGGTTTTGTAAGTGGCACTCCTATAGAACTGGAAGGTTTGAAAAGGAGGTGTAAGAATTAAAAAAAAAAATAGATTAGGGTGGCTAAAATAGAGAAGGCTTACTACTGATACAAATGAAGATTGGCCTGTACAACAGCATCAGCTAAACTTAGTGGGCAACAGAACAAATAACAATAGCAATACAAGGTTAGCATCCCAGGAAGTCTATGTCAACCACTACCGCAATAAGGGAACACTGTGCAAACCTTTATATGACCGCAAATTTTCTATTAACACTGTGTCTTTATGTTAGTTTTAAACTTCCCTCCACCCCTAATCTCTGTTATTCTGGTGGCCCTGTATGTGTATTAGTAATTTCCCAACCATGTTCACAGCTGGTAATCACTGCCAAATCACACAACCTGAAATTTGTGAAGATTTCAGTACGGGGCCACTTTACAGTGAATCAACCATGTATTAAATGGTTAAATTTACTATTAATTTTGGTGGTTCCACCTTTCCCTTTTCATGAATAATTCAGTTAAGTCAGCTCTTGAGACAAGGTAACAACCAGCCCTTGAGTCTTTTGTTCACGAGAGCACCAACTCCCTCTCAAAAGCACATAAATAAATAATGGGGAGTACAACACAACAGCAATACCAGGGATCCTTTCTCAGCAGTCGGCTCTTTTCCATGATACCTCTTTATTGTAACCACTAATGAAAACTCTTTGAAGTGGAAGAGTAAATATTATCATTTGATAGTACCTGGACCCAACAGGGCAAACAAAATTGTATTGTACTACATTCCAGGAGCTGCAGACCCATTCACAATACAACACTCACAGGGTTGCTATGGAGGAACCCAGTGCTTACTATTTGGGTAGTATGAGGTCAGCCAAGGGCTGCTGGTCACTCGTTTAGGGCTGTTAGCCTTAATCTCTTTCTATGCACAACAAACGGGGAAATCAAAAAAACAGTGCCAAAAAAAAACAAACCCGAGGAATTTCAGAGTATGCCTTTGGAGGTACCAAACTCCCCAACAGAGGCAGAAAGCAGACTTCCAGCTCTATTCAGGATCAGTCAGCTCTTAAAACCTGGTGCCAAATATCAGAAATTCTTACATCCTCTCTAGGCACAGGATTATTAAACCCACTGTTCAGGGTCCAGCAGCCTCAAGTATTTTCAAGTTCCCTTAAGAATAAAAAAAAATAAAAAATAAAAATTCAGCACTTCTCTACAACAGAGAAGCATCAGCAAGTTATCCTACTTTTAATGACACCCAGGAGAGCTGGGTTCAATGCCATGGTCTGCCATGGCCTCCTTGGGTGACCTTTGGGCTCACACAGCATTCCACTGCCTCATCTGAACCCGGAGCTACCAGAGGGTCTCTCCCTCAATGGAAGTAGAGGCCACTGGCACCAGACCATACATACACACCTTACCACTGAGTTGGCTGCCAAGTCTCAGGGTATTTTGTAAATCCATCCTGTAGGGATCAAAGACAGCAGAAGGGGAAGGGGCCAATGACTTCCATGTGCATTCCCACCCTTACTTACCCCCCACCACGAAAAAAACAAAGCACGCAAGAAATAACACAGAACCACTACAAGTACAATGGAAGAGGGAGACAAGAATCGAGCTGCAGGGACTGTCACAGATGCCCACGGAAGCCTGGCAGCCCTCCAGAGACAGAGGCACCCTGCTCCACGCGAAGCAGGAGGAAGGGATGGGAAAAGGGAACAAGACCAAGAAGGGGAGTACACAAATAAACCCAAAGCCCTCAGCGGTGATACCGTCAGAGGGGAGCCCACATGGCCGACAGCCCCAAAGGCTGCTGGAGGCCGCTACGGGCACAGGGATGTCCCGCTCCACTCGGCGCCGCGCTCACCTTGCTGCTGACGGGCCCGGGGATGAGGAGCTTCAGCGCCTGCCTCTTCAGCTCCGCCAGGCGGGCGTTGCAGTGCTCGCACCAGACGCCGCGGTCCGAGCCCGGCGAGGAGCCGCCGCCGCTGCCGGAGCCCGGCGAGCCGGTGCCGAAGCCCGGCGAGCCGCCCAGCGAGCCGGGGGAGCTGGTGCCGATGCCGGGCGAG
>VYXB01002609.1:1143573-1157057 GCA_013397135.1 Pachyramphus minor | reverse complement strand
AGCTGCCTTCGGGGGAGTGAGTGACCGCCGTGCCGGGGCTCCCCCGGGCACGGCTGCGGAAGGCTGCCAGAGCGTGCCTTCTCCCAGGCGGAACTCCACCTGGGAGATGTAGGATGGGTGAGGGCTCCAGCAGCATCCCGAAGGAGATGGGTTCAAACCGGGAGGCAGCGGCAGCCTGGGTGACTGCCAGCAGCGTGGCGGAAGGGGCGCTGGAGCAGATGAAGCAGCCCAGCAGGAAAGGAGTGGATCCTATACACAGAGCAGGATCTAGAAGAGGGTGGCTTTCTCGGCCCATAGCTGATGGCTAAGTTCGGTTGGAAGTGGAGAAATAGGGTCAGGACTGGTGAGGAAGAACACCACCTCTAATCAGGAAATTGGGACCTCAGGACATGATGAAATTGTCGTTTGAGCCTGAAGAGCCTCAGTAGCAAATCTGCATTTCCTCATGTCTCAGGTTTGGGGGAACTGTTAAGAAGGTGCATTGGAAGACCACCTCTCACAACTTGCGATTTTGCATCTTTATTGGGCAACAGTTCTGTTGGATCAGCTCTCCCTCCTGACAGGTGTCAGTACTTACTGATATTTTGGGTCATTCAAGAAAGGCTTTATTGAATTGTGAACACTTCTGGAAGCTGAGGGACATTCCAAATTCCAGTTTCAGATATTTTGCTGTTAAAATCTTTCCAGTTACTTTGTGCTGGACGCTGTATGGGATGCTATAGTATCACTCTACCAAGAAGCTCTGCTAAAAACCCTTTCTCTGGAATAACATCTTTCTCTCTGAGAAGTGTTAAGGAATGGCTTTCTCCCTCTCTTTAGGCTCCCTTATGTGGAAGTTGGTTTGGGTTCCTCTTTCAAAAACCTCACTCTGCATGTGTCACTAATGAAAGATGATTAGTTAGGAGAATAACCAACATGCCAATGGCAGGCAGCTCCACAGCTACCTCTCAGTTTCAAGTTTACACATTCTTTCTGATATTGTAACTGTAGTCATGTGAGTCTGCCTTCACCTTAGTGAAATCATTTATGCTACCAATTTAGAAGTTAGACTGACTGTTCTTCTTAATTCGAGACAGAGGTGAAAAAATTGAGCTGTTCAGGTATTTTTAAGTACATGGACAAGATCCAAACCTCGGATGCAGGCTTAAGTATCAGAGGTTTGAGCGAAAGCTGGTCTCAAAGCATTGTGTCTGGACTTTGATCTTGATCTAAATCTGACACATCTGTGGAGTGTTATGACCTGCCTTTTAGCAAGTATACAAACTTCCAGTTTTTCCATCCCACCACAGTGCATTTGACATGGTGTACTATCCCTCTGCTGCCTTCATTGGATTTCTTCTGAGAATTTCTCAGTGTGGGTGCAATTAAATCTGACCTAGAAGTTCAGCTTCATCACTCAAATCTGAGATGCTGGCACAAGCCCAGTTCTATTCATAAACAGCAGGTTTTGAGAGTTGGAAATGTTGGCTGCATCAAAGAAATACTTTGAGGTATTCACATTTATAATAAATTTCAGGATAAAAAAGGTGACAGCAACTGTAACTTGAAGAGTCATTGCTGCCTGCACAGAAGCTTTTTTTCCAAGTTTGGTGCTCATAAGTCTTAGTATCAGGTCTTACTTACAATTTTAAAAAGCTTCCTTGGGGAGATTTGAAATGCACAACAGCTTCAATACTTGCTTAGAGCTGCATATTAATGAGCTGGAGTCCGTTGGGGGACAGAGAGGAAATTGAAGGCATTTGTAGTAATACTGACAAAGAATTAATTGTAAAGATAGAAGCTGATCATTAAAAGCCACAAATAAAATCACCAGAACTTTCCCAGTTTGGTGTTTCTTCTCTAAAACCATTCCAGCTCTTGTTCTCTTCCTCTTGCCCAAAGTATAGGACATTTTCGGCAAAAAACTGTAGCACATCAAGTACATTAAGTCCCTTATCCTTTTGTAGAGCCCACACATGAGCAGAAACACACATAGCCACAGCCCAAGTATTCTGCAGGGTTTATGAATATGTGCAGTACAGGAGGAAATCAACTACATGGACTGCATTTGTATTTCTGGTGTTGTAGACTATGTTCCTTCCACAGTACCTGGGATATACTATGCTTCTGGATTGTGTTTTTCTACTTGCTCTTGACAATTGTTAATCATGATGTGATGCAGAATTAAGGCTGGAGAATTAATCTCCTGTATAAGCTGGCTGCTGAGGTGTTTGCTGTAGCACAATTTCTAAATCAGTCCCAAGATTTACCTTGTGTGTCAGTGTAAAAGTGGACTGACACTAGAAAACATGTCCTTCTCAGTCATTGCTACAATCCCTAGTTCTGGATGGTGTATCATGGACAGGGAACCCTCTACGTGGTCCTTATTACAGCCTCTACTTATTGCTGTTACCAGCAGACCTGAATCAGTCAACTTTGAATGTCATTTTTCCACCTCGAAACAACCACATAGTTTTACTCTCTGCCTGACAGGGCTACATCTCCTTATTTGCTTAGTTTAGTCCTTTTGACTCAGGGCCATTGTGCAGGTGTTTAGCCTGTACTCTTCTTGCTGCACTCAGAGCCTCCTTGAAAATCTCCAGAATCTAAAAGGAAGCCATTTGTGTTCAAATTTGGGCAAAGAGTTTAATTTGTTGTAAACCAGTTGCCTTTAAAACTTATCTTTGCCCACTATAAGAAGCAATCTATTTTCCGCAAAGGGACCTGTCTACTAGGATTCATTTTTAATGGAATTTTTTTCTATATCTGAAATGTAAAATATTTCATAGATTTTTCTAGAAACTGCTGTCGTAGTTTCTGCCACACAGCACTGCCTACTCCCATAAATCTTTGTGTTCTCAGTAAAAATCAATGTCTACTTATTTATACAATATTGATATGTTTTTCATAAGTACTAAAGGATGCGGTGTCATGCACATACATATACTCACTCAGCAGGGTTGCATGGAGAAATTTGCAGTCATTTTATGCAGCAATATCCATTGCAATGACAAGTCTGCAGCCAATTTTGGTTAAGTTCATAAATTCAAATACTGAAATTTGACAGAATCTAATTTTCTGTTTCTCAGGCACAATGAGCACTTATTGCAACTCCAGAACTAAAGGCAAGCCTGAAAAATGGAACAAAGGGGGGAATACCTTTGAATCCCAAAGCACCAAGCCCTAGCAATGCAGATATTACATAAAACAGCAACAGAGCAAGAAATTATTGGAGTACTAACAGCCAGTCACAGGCTCTAATAGGGAAAGATACAGGCTGCTTCTTGTCTAGAAGCCTTGCTTGCTCCTGTGGGCCTCCTGAACTTCCAGGGCCTGGCTCTGGAATACTGCTAGCACTTTTCCCTGAGCACGAAGACATGGCTGGAGATATTAGAAGGCAAAGGCTTTCTTTTAAATGTTCTTCGAAGAACCTCCTAACTACCGCAGGGGCCGAGGAAAAATGTGTCTTCCAAAAGAATTACTCTCGCTAATCATCTTTGGACAGAAAAGGGGAGAAGATGGTATTGATGGTATTAGCAAAAAACGGCATTAACAGGTAGAATATAGGCCAGCAAGTGCCAAAGCTAGAAAACAGGCAAAGTGGCTGCTGGAGGGTAGCAAGCACAGAGCCAGCGTGAGTGCCTGCTTCACCCTAGGAGCCAGGGACACAGGCAGGCAGTGCAGATGGTGTGGAAGGAGCTAAGTGGAGACAATGCAGCAAAGTGAACAGTCAGCCCTGAGAAACAAACGGTGAAGCATTTATATTGTTGCCGCTGTGTTTAGGTGCTGAAAAATTCTCCAGAGCAGTTCGTTAGGGGTGAGATAAGAGAAGGGTTTATTTTCCAAGGTTAAGATGTTACAGGACGCGCGCAGCTGTGCCTGAGAGGTTACTTTTTATAATATCATCCATCCAATCCCAGATGTGTCCACCCTATGGCCTTTACTCTGGTCCGCCCCGGGTCCACCCCCCTAAAATGAGTCTGGGGTGTACTTTGGGACCCCCCATTCATCCCATCTTCACCATCATCAGAGCACAAAGGGTACATGGTTACCTAATTTTTGACCATATTCTGTGGCTTAGGCCCTGATATGTTGTTCTGTCAACTATCTAGGCCTTGCCTTGACAAAAGACTAAACATTTCTACTAGATTTGGGGTAAAAGGGTTAGGGAATGTATAAACAAGGGTGCTAGAAAAAGGGAAAGGGACAAGGGACAGGGAGGGGGGTTTGCTGTTTTCTAAAATCTATTTTCACTACTTATAAAACTTACAAATATTAGAAAAATAAAAAAGCATTAGGGGCTTAAGGCATCAATATAATCACATTTTTATGCTGCATCCTTTCTTGTTGCAGGAGTAATTTATAGCGATGCAGAGCAACAACAGATCTGGCATCACAGGCAATAGTTTATCATAGCTTTGAATGTGTAAATGCCTTGAAACATGACATAGAAGGCAGCAGGCATTTTTTTCTGCCCCTCAGCTCACCTGAGGTGAGCTAATTCAACTCAGTGCTCAAGCAAGAGAGAATTACATTCATGATAATGTACATACTACGTCAGAGGTCTCACCTCAGTATATTCCTGAGGTTTTTATAACAGTAGGCACTCCAGACCTGTGAGCATCTGCTTCATCTGTAACCCTTTTTCAACCCCTTTTCAAACATTTCATACGTTTCTTTTATCATCGAGTTAGGGTTAAAAGTGACCTTTAGAGCATGCAGATTTCCAAAAAATGTTAATGTTCCCTTTTTCTCTTTTCTGTACATCATTCCACACTGACTGTATTTTTTATGAAGCAACTACAGAGAGCTGACAACTGGCTTATCTGCCTGCCATTTCCCTCAAACCTCTTTGTTACCTGCCTCTAGTTTCACATTGTCTTGAGAGACACATTTTGGTTCCTGTATCCCTCTCTTCATCTGCTCGCTGGCAGCTGGGAAGGCAGAGCCATGGCTAGATCTCACATCTCCTGTGGATGCAGGTCAGTGGTTAAGAAAGGTACAAAGCCCTTCCCTGTCTACTGTAATGAGTTTTTCTCTAGCATATTCATGCTCTCCTGCTCTGACTGCATGAATAACCAAGTGGGGAGTCCAGGAGGATTCATTACTAGACCCAAATGACTTCAGTTTCTGTGTCTGCCCATCAAGGGATGTTCAGACCTGGCAGCACAGCTCTGGAGAGCAGGGGATGAGTAAGGCATACTTGTTCCTCAGAGGGACACCATGCTCCAGGTGAGCATGGTTTTCACAGCAACTTCTTTCAGGTTTAAACAAATGAGCAGTCTTGTTACTGAGCACAGATGTCACTGTGGCAAACTGACTCCAACAGCCTGTCTGTGTGCCCAGGCAGGCTGGGGTAAAGTATTGCTACCCAGTTTCAGGGCATGCATACTCGCGGCTCTAGGAAAGTCTCTGTGTGACCCCCCAAGCTGTGCTCTGTCCCTGGATGAAACACAAGCAAGGGGCAGCTGTGCTCAGCAGCATGTCCCCACCTGCTGCCTTAATGATGTAGCTCTTTTCTGATCCATAAGTGTTCTGTTAAACACCATGACAGAGAGAAAACAATCCCATGACTTGGAAGCTATCAACACAAACACAGCTTCAGAAGTGGACTGGCAGAAACTGATGGGCATTTCTTCCTGCTGGAAAGCTTTGGCAGTGTGGAATGCATTACCCCATGTGACCAAGTCCAGCAGAACTAGGTCTTCTACTCTGTAGAGAGGGCTTGTCTGCTTGTGAAAGTTTCACCACTTTTAAATGAAGTTCAATTGCCTCAATGAAATGAGTGTGACCTGGATGGTTATTTGTATGAATGGAAAGCCCCTTTTACTAGTTACACCCATTTAGCTTGCACCCATGTGAGCAGGTTCAAGTTGAATGGGAGAGCACCAGCTTAAGCAGTGTTCAGACATAAAGATGCATCTGTTTGAAAAAGCCAGCTTAACCTAACAGCCTCCTGTGGTTTAACCCCAGCCGACAACCAAGCATCACACAGCCACTTCTTCGCTCCGCCCCTAGCAGGATGGGGAAGAGAATTGGAAATGTAAAAGTGAGAAAACTCATGGGTTGAGATCAGTTTAATAAACAAAATAAAATAAAACATAGCAATAATAGAAATTTGTAATGCAAAGGAAAATAACAAAGAAAAAAAAAGAGAAAGAAGACAAGTGATGCAAATGAAAACAATTGCTCACCACCAACAAACTGATGCCCAGCAGTCCCTGAGCAGTGGGGCCCTTGGCAACCTTTCCCCACCTTTTATGCTGAAAGTGACAAATTTGGCATGGGACATCCCTTACATCAGTTGGGGTCAGCTGTCCCAGCTGTGTTTCCTCACAAATTCTTGTGCGCCCCCAGCCCACTCACTGGTGGGGTGGTGTGAAAAGCAGAAAAGGCCTTGGTGCTCTGTAAGCACAGCTCAGCAGTAACTAAAACATTGTCATCAGCAATATTTTCATCACAAACAAAAATGTAGTCCCATACCAGCTACTGTGAAGAAAATTAACTCTACCCCAGGCAAAACCAGAACACAACCATACCTGCACTGAAGAAAGATGAATGCTTTACAAACAACAGTGCTGGTGGAGGAGGTTACCAGTCTTAGTCTGACTGCACTGCTCCCCACCGCCTCTTTCCCAGAGGTTTCCCTCTCTTCAGACCCATCGAGATGTCTCTGTATGCACAGATAAGGCTTCAAAGTATTTATGATTGCTTACATTTTAATTTGGTTGTTTAGCCATGTCCACACTTGTTCACGCATGACATTAACCTTATTGACCATATTAACCTGCGCTAGCCTCACCACTGTATCTATTGCATGATGCCTGATCTGCAATAATGCAACAATATCAATTTAGAGTAATGGATTTGGTCCAAATTTCCTAGTACAGACAGGGTGAGAGCCTGGAAAGTGTCTGATGATGTACGAGAGTGACACTGCCATTCTGTGGCCAAGGAGCTTTGGGCAGGAGTTGGGTATTAGAAAAATGGGGTGGGCTGCAGTGACAGCTGAGGCTGGTCCCATCTGAAAGTAAGGACTAATATTCTGGGATGAGCATTGCTAGGTAAGGGCACTTAGTAATAATTTTAATGTTTACTGAGAAGCCTTGAGTGCCAGTATATTCACACAGTTACTCCTTTAATGAGACTGCAAACTGAAACAGGCTTTTGTTCCAAAATAGCTGGAATCTGTGCCCTGGAGGCAGCAAATCTCTGTTTGTGAATGTGTACAGGAGCCCTTCCACACTGCTTGGACCAGCTGTTGTTGTTCGCTAACAGGAACAAAGTGGGGCTGGGGAGGTAACCTGAGGACAGGCTGCCTTCTGGATCCCAAAGGATCTGGTGATTTTGTATTGATCAGTGTTCTTGTTGGCAGTGGGAGGCTGATATTGTTGCTCCCATGTTATTTACACTTTAGTCTGTGCGAGGATGGTGCTTTGCTGGTTGGAGGGGACACTGCAAACCTGGGAGGTGTGTTCTTTTAGGGTTGTTTGGACACAAATAAATAAATGAACCAGTATCATTAAGAGGAACATCTTAAGAAAAATTTAGTGTTTCTGTAGCATGCTAGGCCTGCTTAAAACAGAAAAAGAAGTTTAGTTGTTCTGACTTTTTTTTTTTCCTCAAAAAAGCCGCACTCTGCCTCAGGGTAGGGATGACAGCTGATGCAAGGATCACCCTTGAGAAAGAAATATGTGTAAGGTTGTACCATTCAAAGAATTTTCATCTTATTTGGCTTCAAGCTGAGAATTCATCACAGAGGAAACATTTTTTTTGCTAAAAAGTATGGATAAAGCTCCATAGGGACTGGTAAGAGTATTGTCAAAATGTCTAAAGTTGAAACTCTCCTATTAGATGCCAGACAGCATTTGGAGAACCTGTGTGGAGATAGATCCTATCCTGTCAGGCAGTCACCCTGATCTCACTTGTAAATGTTGATATCTCATGAAGCTGGTTCTCAGAACTACCTGAAATGCAAACATCTTTGTCTATCAAGTATAGATGAGTTGATTTACCTTCTTTCCTGTATATGTCAGGTTTGTCCAGTTCTTCACGTTCTTTCACATGCTTGACTGGACACAATTTTTCATAGACTTCAAAAGAAAGGTAAAAAACTTTGAAGGAAGTGTTTTAGGAAGCCACTCAGATTCTAACTAGCAAATGAGGAGTCCACACGAGTTGAAGGATCTTTGTTGTGTGAGTCTCTGAGAAACGAGGCAGAAAAAAAAAGCTACATATAATTCAAGTCCACCTGGAAAAGAATGGGCAGCCAGGGCCACATGGTGACTTTAGGATTACTAATTGCTATGCAAATAGCAATAAAATGAAGACTACAATCTTGTATGCTTCTTCAGGAGAAGGTCCTGACAACATTAAGGAGTCTGGCAAATGTTAAGTGGGTGTCTGTTTACCATTTTCTGTGTTAAAAGAAAAATAACCGTGTCACCTCCTAAGCTGAACTGTTTAAAGGCTGCCTACCTGCCTGGACACTTGTTGCTCTTTTTGTTTATAGCATACTAGTGAAACAAAACAGGGGTTAATTAGGCACTAGAGTTGCATTCAGACTTACTAAGGAGATACTAAAACTTTAGGAAGTGAAGCAAGAAATCATTATAGATACTTACCTAGAGATATTTATTTTATATGTCTCATAAGCATTACCAGCAATGGTCCTGTAAACCAGCCTTGAATAATAATCAACTTACATTCCTTTGAGCAAACAAGGCCAAGGAGGTGTTTTTTAGTGGATTACATAAATGAAGTTAGTTTTCTAACTAAACCCAATATCCTGTATATTCATGATCGCTCTTCAAGAGTTAGCCACATGGAATACTGATAATAGCAATCTTTAAAATGCAAGAATCTTATAGCTCATCTTGATAAATGAGCATAACCGGCATACATCACAACCACAAAGACTTTTTTTTTCATGAAGCACGAGACTAATCCTAAAATTCTTCTGCATGCCTTCTTCAAGCAGGATAAGAAGGTCCTTCAACGTAAACAGGGCCTGCATTTTCTTAGTCATGATACCTGCCAAGTAGTTGGTGCCAGGATGAGACATCTTAATGAGACTTGTTTGCTGCTGCACTTTGACACTACATCTGTTCCAGAAAGGTTCCAGGCTACCTTCTCAGTCTCAACTTCTCTTCAAGGTCTTGAAGATGTCAGTAAGGGGAAGAACCCACCTTAACAAACTCTGCTAACAAGGAAATAACTTCCTTTGTCGACCCATGGACCAGACTGGCAAATACAGACCATGGAAGAAAGTGCAACATGGAGCCCAAATTAATGAGTAGTTGAGGGACTGTTCTGCAAAAATGGAAAGCATTTCTAATCTGTGAATGTAGCAGTGCGTGGCCGATCTACAGATTTCTGTAAGTAGCAGGCATCCAAAATATGCTGCTTGACGCCACCAGAACCCTGCAGAATGAGACATTCTCTCTGGGAGGAGGAAGGTGGCAGTCAAAGTATGCTCTTGCATATGAACTTTTGACCCATCTAAGTACTGCTAAAGAAGGCTCAGCTTGCTCCCTGAACTTTCAGTGTAGGAAATAATATGTTCTTTGGATGTGTTGGTGTCAGGACAGGTAGGAGAAGACGAGAAAGCAGTTTGGCACTATTCATTCCCCAGCAGCATGTGTCTGACATGTTCCAAGAATCAAGATAGGCAAAGAGAACTCAAACAAAATACTGAGAGCTGCAGTTTCTAGAACAACAAGAGAGATCTACACAATACCATGAAAATGGGTAGGTTAATCATGTTCCCCTGGTTTGCCTCCAGTAAACTCCAAGGCACAGACTTTACAACAACCCATTAGATTGGGCTCCAAGCTAAACACCTTGGGGTTCCTGTAATTTGCACTTGTGCACATTGATGTTGATTAGACATACAACGACTGAAATTGTATAGGTACTTTTGCTCTCCTGCATTGTATACAGGTCCCTTCAGAACAGCCTAATTCTGCATTCAACTGTACAGGTATCGATGGGCCAGAAAGAACTTAATTGTACAAATCAGACACAGCACATGTCGCTCAGTTATACACACTTTTCAAAGAGACTGATTTCCTCTCAACACACAGTGACCCTATATGGGGACATACCCAGCTGACTACAGATTTATATGATAATAGAGTCTATGATGGGAACACAGAAGATACAGAATTTGCTGACTGTAATTAATCACAACAATTATGAGCCCCTCTGACAAAGACCTGGGAGATGGGAATTTTGAGACCCGTCCCTGGCATCTCCAGAGGCACCTCTGTGCATCTGTATGAGGCAAATACCCTCAGTATGAGGGGCAAGGATAATGAAAAACTGTACCATCTCTGTAAGATGGACACTTCATGGACAGTAAAGCTGTTCCCTTATGGATTGTTGTAGTAGGTTCATGATGTTATTGGTAACATCATTACAGTAACACAGGAATGAATGTGGACAGTTTATTCTATTTTTACAATTGTGAGACAGTTGTGACTTTCTGCAACATTAATGACATGGCTTCATGTCATTAATGTAATTTCTTTGACATGGGAGAGTAAGGGGACAGAGCAAGGCTTTCTCCCTAGGTGGGGAACAGCAATGTTTTGTAAATGTCACTGTTCAGACAAACATTCATTGATCAGCAGGGACTGAAGGCAGCCATTTCTGAACAAATTTATTTAATCCACCCACTACCTGAAAAATGCCCTGCAAACAGAATCTTATCTGTTGTTCTTAAACAAATATTGTAAGGCTTAAAGATTTCATCGTCAGAGCAGTTTAGTGCAAGAGTTTTACCTTACAGTTTATTTCTGGTTCAGAGCATAACAAAAGGAAAGTGAACTTGCTGGTCTTGGCTCAGTGCACATGAGTGCTAGACAAACAACAATAGAGAAAGGGGGAAAATGTTCCTCTGTTGCGATTTTTATTGTCCTTGTTAAGAATTTTTATTGCCAAAAGGTAAGTTACATAGTTAAATTTTAGCAGTAATGAATGCATTGTTTCTTCTCTTTCTCCCTAAGCCATATTTATTAGCTGATGCAGAGAGCTGGTCTTTTCCCCACCATTATTTACCTGTAGTTTCTAACAGTGTACCTCATAGACCTCACTGAGTCTATGAAATACATAGAGTATAGAAATGAATATATGAGGTACACTGAGTATAGAAATAAAAATCATATTTGAATATCACCAATCAGAATCTGGCTTCCAACAAGGGACAGTACAGCACGCATTAAATATGACTTAGAAAGGCATGCTGTAGTCTTCCAGAGCTACTTACTTTTAGATGGGATTTATTATTTTTGAAGCTATTGACAGGAGTGAGGAAGGCAGATTATTTCTTATTTCTTGTTAAACGAAAACTGAGTACGAGTTTGTCCAAGAGCTTCTAAAATCAAGGCCTTCATAAATGCAGAAATGTGGCAACTCTATAAAAGAGAAATTACAAAGTCTTTGCACCAAGTAGTTTCTCACAGATGCCAGTGAGAACATACTTTGTCTAAAAATAAGACCTGTTTGTACCACAAGCATCTCTGGGGAAGAAAATACATGTATTTTTGCCTCTGAAGGATTCTCCAGTTACCATTTCTTCCTCTCTCTTCTTAATTTCATTGACGATGCATTCCTTTTACTGAGGTTTCCATGTTTATGCATCTCCTGAAGCTGTCATATTAGCCCAGGCAGCCACTGCTTCACTGTATGTCTCAGTCTTTGAATGCAAGTTTTGGTCCTTCCCATTTTGTAGCAACTGAGTTTGGCAAACCCTGGTCACTGAATGGGACTTTACTTCCCATCTTGATTTGTGTAGTTTTTCTATGAATTCAAATGTGTTTCCTGAGCTCACCTTTTTGTAAGCATATAATAGCACGATTGACATTAGCCACCTTGGGTATGAACATTGCATGTAAAAGGTGTATGGGTTCAACATGTCTACTGGTAGGTAATGTTTTGTAATTCTATGTTCGTCCCAAATGTCTGCAGTTTATTGTCCAGCATTTCCCCTTGTGATTGTATCACTGTAAAGCCTTTGCTTCCCCAGTGAGAACAGGCAGGGAGTGAGCAATGATGTTCAACTTCTGTGTTATCCTGAGGAAACAGAAGAACAGACTTGCTCTTTATTTCATAGCTGTATGTTTCCAGCTGCCACTGCCTCCCATAGGAGCAACAGTTTCTGGCTACCGAAGGCCAACTAGCGTGGCTTACATAGGGACTGTGTTCTTCCACAATTAGGCACTAATGTCTGTGGGTATAGATTATTTGCAGAACATTTAAATTGTCCTTTCCCCTCAACACCGAGTGGCCAGATTCTGAAATAAGGATGCTGTAGAGAAAGATTATGGCGCTTGTTAAAATTCTGACATCTCATCCTAATGAAACGTTCTTATTATTCCTTTCTGACACTTGAACTCATTCTCTTGGTGGGTATTGCTAAATCATCTCTGGTAGACAGAGCACACCCCCCTGGCAATTAGAAAAGTCCATATGAAGAGATTTATCTCTTACTTCTTTTTTTTTTCTTTTTTTAAGCTCTGCAGTGTCTGTTACTGTCTCTGGTGTTCATTTAGTTGTTTTAAAGACTAAGTTACAGGGAAAGATGCCCTGCTCCATCTAATCCACTGTGTTATGCTAGAGAGGTCATACATTTCTGAAGAGGAAAGCAGAGATGTCACCAACAAGTGCATTTTATATTGTACTATTTTGTCAAAAGACATTGCATCCCTTTGTGGCTTGAAAGATGGAAAAAGAAGTTTCAGCCCTTACATGAGAAAATCCAAAGGACATGTTTCCACATGCCACCTTTCTTCATGGCCACTCTGTTCTACCCACTGGAGCCACAAGATTTTTGTGAGAACAGCTTACTGAAAACCCAACTGCACAGGCCAATATGATATAAGAGGAAGAACCTCTCTTCACCTTACTGTAAAACCAATGTGTACATTCTGTCTTTCTTTTACCTCTGTTTCCAGTGCACTTCTATAGATGCTTTCAGGATATGTACTCTGGAGTGACATCAAAAAGAAACCTGTCTTGGCAAAAGGACAGCAGAGGAAACTCATAGCTTACTTATGTAAACTGTAAAACACTGTAATTAAATAGCTATAAAAAGAGTATGTGACTGATTTTTTGCCATGAGTCCCCTACTTCTCATGATAGATGTTCTTAGATTAGATAGTTGGGGTTTTTTTAGAGCACACACTCTTCCTGATTTGAGCTTCAGAGGGCTACTGTAAAAAAAAGGTGAATGAGAGCAGAACTGCATCGTGCCTCCCAATGGAAGTGCCAGAGGAGACAAGTAATGAAAACAAACTGCATTCAAACAGCTGAACCTCAGGCTGCGGCCAGCCTCTGTAAACTGAATAATAACTATTGTAAGCAAACAGACATGTCTTATAACATTTGAAAGTCAACAAATTGTGGCTCTGGTGGAGCTTTTGGGGTCCTTCCTTCCTTCCTTCCTTCATTCATTCTTCCCTCCCTCCCTCCCCCCCCTCCCCCCCCCCCCCCCCCCCCTCCTT
>VYXB01002609.1:1090453-1143531 GCA_013397135.1 Pachyramphus minor | reverse complement strand
CTCCTCCTCCCTCCCTCCCTCCCTCCTTCTTGCCTTCTTGCCTTCTTTCTTTCCTTTTTCCTTTGTTGGAATCAGTTGAGTCAAGGGCCCTGTATTTAGAGTGGTCTTCTTGCCACTCCTGGTTATACAAATTCCTCAGAAAGTTCTCCTCTACTGATCTCGAAAATAGCAGAATATCACATTTAGCATAACAAACTATCTGTACAACCTTGACGATGCCCAAAGACAGGTTCACAGTTTTCCCTTATATTTGAGCTGAATTTCCATGCACCTTTGTGTTTGGGGAGCTCTGAAGAATGACATTGCTTCTCAAGGCAACAACTTCAGACCATATGAAAACTGGCTACAGTAGGGTGTTTTTTTAGTTTTGTCTCTGCAATATTGAGTACAATCTCACCATGCAAAAAGGTGTTCCAACAAAGTTGTCCTCAAAGTTGCACTACTGAGTTTTTCTTGGCTGTGTTACTATGGATTAAAATGAAGCTGAATTTCAGTCTTTGCTACTAGTTTCCATCTGGACCATAATACATCCTTAGCATTCCATTACTGTAATCTTTATTGTAATGCAGAAAACCGGGATCACTTGCAAATATGGAAGATCTCAGAGAGCTTCAAATTCTTGCATTATCACCTCCAAAATCACACCTCTAGAAAACCTTAGAACTCCAATCTGGTTATTTTCATCACTAGGGTGGTGTCTAGGGGCCGGCATGACTGCACAACATAAGGTCATCTTAGGACCCGTTCTGCACTGAGGGAAGCGGTTGTCTCAGCAGGAAAGAGACTGCTGTTGACAGCAAATAGTCAAAGGCTTTCCTCTACATGAAATATCTTATTTCAAACTGTTTTCTTTCATGCCATCATTTAGGCAGGTATTTGCAGCAGGGAAGCCTCTTCTAAAAGGCTTCTAAAAGAAATAGAGTCCAGGATAAAAGGAATAGGTATAGTATATGAAATCACAGACACAACACGTGTATTTTTAAGGCTGCAGCACTTCCAGGATAACAGCAGGAAGAGGTAACTTTACATTTCCATGCAGTAGCATCCCTAGATTTTACTTTTTGTGCTCTGAACAATATGTAGAAGTTCTGACTGGTGACTCTCACTGACTCTTGCTTGCATTACTAGACACAAGAATTAACTCCTTGTGCCCATGGTTTTACAGTTTTGGGCATTTCAATGACACAAGTTGCTTGCTGGTTGCACATCTCTGTTAGATCCTTCACAGATGAGGCTTCATGAAAGAGACTAACAGGTTTTTACAGTGCCTTGTGAGCCAGCGCATCACTATTTCTGAAGCTCTTCTGCAGACAGAAGTCCCTTTGAAGTCAATGGGAGTTCTGTCTGAATAAGGACTTCAGGATTTGGGCCTCAGGACATAAATACTGTGATCAATCTTTTAAGGGTAATGAATAACATCTTCTTGGCTTTCAGAACTACACTAAGCCTAATAGTAGCCCTAGAGATTCAAAATAGGTTAAATGGGAGAATCTGCTTTGTTTCAACCTACATCTTTATCGAGCTTTTAAATCACCATAGTGCCCATGCCTAGTACTGACCTGCCCAAAAAAATCTCCAGTAATAAGACCAGATGTTTCAGTAGTTAGTTTTATGGCCAAACTTATCATGGCATGAGACACTATGAAACAGAGTGGTGTTCAGTGAAAAAGAAACATACCTGTAGTAGACTGACCTGTTTAGAACTTGTGACCTGAATGTACAGTCTGGAACAAAAGACTTGAAGGCTGAGACCTTTACTAATTATGTGACAGGGAGGACTGTAGACACTGATTTTGATCAGAACATCATAGTGCCAGACTCTGTGCAAACATCGGAATTAGTGATACAAAAAGTCAACAGTCCAGGTAGGCAAGACAGATACTCCCCGTCTCCCATTCCTTACAATTACAGTGACTTTTTAGATGGAAAGTTCAGCTAGGGAGAGACTGTGTGACTTACCAACACCTCTCACAAAGTCTAGAATGAACCTTCCTGCCAACCTCGTGCTTATTGTCAAGACTACAGTACCCCTTTCACACAATGATAACAGTGTATTACAGGACTTAAAAAATCATACCTTCCCATGCCTATCACAACCTTGGCTCAACTCCAACATCCCCAGCCACTTCTCCCCCTTACCTGTGATGAGTGTTTTGCCAGTGCTGATTTCAGTGGCAACAAGTCTAGATCTGGTGATAAACAACATCTTGATATGGGCAGCTGTCAGAGCATGCAGCAGGGCATCAGCAGTGAGGAGGAGAGCAAAACTCTTGCATTTTCAATCCTCACAGGTTATCATGCAACTGGATTAATGAAACAACATATAGGAGAACCAGGAGAAAAGACAGTCTGAAACAAGAGATAGAAGGAAAAAATATAACAAATTCTTATTCCCTGAACAGAGGTAAGAGCCTGAACATTTTACAAGCTCTTACCTCTGTGATAACATGAGTGGAGGTGCACAGGTGAACAGCCCAGTTCTTTTCCTGGAGTCCCAGGTCTCATGCTGGCTCTTTAGCATTTTGGTAGTGGAAGTCCTGCAACTTCTGCTTTTGCCCACAGTCAGTGGAGAGTCTAAAAGAACTGTAAATATGATGTTGGTATGCAATGCAGTGGGAAAATACTGCGGTCTTCAGGTGTGCATAGATAGGGGACTGACACTAGCAGACAGAAAACTGTTATGAAGAAGCAACTTCAAAGCTCATGAAGGAAACATAAAAAGCAATGTATTACCTGGTATATGAGCAATGGGGCTCCCAAGTACAAGTTTAGCAGCTGGACAAATTTCTCCCCAGTATCAGTAAGATGGAGAAGGTCTCCACTATCCATTTTATACCAGCCCTGACACAGCTGAACCTACTTAAAGTTTTAAACAAGTAAAGTCTTGTCCAGCCTACAACTCACAGTAGTGATGTAAACAGTCTGCTGATTCAGTTGTACTTGTAGATGGTTTCCAGTGTTTGTTTCCTTGATTTCTTCTTTTGCTTTTGTTTTCTTTTTTGTCTGGATAATGAGTTCCCTTCCCTCTCCCTCCTTCAACTAGGTCAAAAACCCTCTGACCTCCCCAGTTTCTTCCAAGCCTTGGCTCTACTTCCCAGTACAGATTTAGTCCAGGTGCTAGTCTGGTTCCTCCCTAGACTTCTCCTTGTGATCCAGTTCCTTATCTTGGTTCCTGATCTTGAGGGAAGAGGCAAAACAGCCAGCAAGGAGAGGCATGTAGCAAGAGATAACTCAAGACCACTCAGCAGTTCAGTTTGTCCACCTCAAAGATGAGGACAAAGTAACATATTTTTCCCTTCAAACCTGGAAATGAAGAGGGGTTTTAGCTACAGCAAAATGGTTCCCTAAGTCTCCTCTACCTTTCCCCAGAGTATGGGTCCCTGCTCATCTCCAGGGAGCACAGAGATGCAGGGCACTCAGAGAACTCACCCCAGGGAGCTCTGAAGAGTCCCCTTAGGCAGCTGTACACCACCATGGGGAAATAGGTGGGCACAGCATGGCCTGGCATGTCATGAAAAACATGGACAAGGGGATAGTCATGTGTGGCCACTGCTCAGCTGCCTCTGGGGCCTCCTGTGGGGCAGCCCCTTCATGAGCTGGTCAGATCACTGCTGTGTGATCCTAGCTGGCAGGGAGCACTCACATTTTAGGATCCTAGAGTCTGAGACTGGTTCTTGACAATCCTTTCACTCCCAGTTTGGAAACTCTCTAGGCAATGGAATTTGCTTGCTTATGCCCAAAGGGAAGACTGCATCTTGCTTTTGTCTCTCCTGTTTGCACGTCTTCCTCGGGGACAGGTATAAGAAGGTGAGGCCAGAGGAGATGCTGGATCATAAATTCAGACACAATCATTTGCCAGAATACCCTCTTCCCTTGCATTTGAGGACTATAGGTTAAAAAAATACATATATCATAAAAGGATGGATGTTAAGAACCTATCTGCACTATGAATTGTGTTGTACATGGGCATCCTGATTTGACACAGCATCAGCTGAGGTGGCCTCTGGGGCAGCACCACCAAAAACAAATTGTGCTCTCTGTGGAGCACTGGGAGCTAGGAAATGACATCCTGAAACAAGCATCTTCCCGCTGACATCACAGATGAGGCTGACAAGGATTCAAAGACTACAGAATATGAATGAAATTTGTACTCCCGCCAGCTGGGTCAGAAATCCAGTATAATACACTGTACAGCAAATGGAAGAAGAATTCATCAGGGAAAATAATTTCAGCTTCCTAAGAGAGCCTGAACAAGGCTAATAATGGGTCTTTGTTGCTCTTGCTTTAATCTTCAAAAACTTGTATCTTCAACCAGTGTAACACCAATGATTGCCTTAGTTCTTCGTTCTTTCTGACAATTAAGTGAAACACACAATAAATGTGTTAATCAGAGTGCATTGCAGAGTCTTTGGACCAGCACAACAGTATTTCCCAGATGGAAATCCAGCTTAGAACTAGGCAAATGTTGTCTACCTGCATTAACTCTTCATTGCTCTGCTGTTTAAGAAAATATCAGTGAAAGACAACTTGGGAGGAGAAGTAAAAACTGAATTAAAAAATGGTCTCTTTCAGATTGCTTCCATCACCACATTTAGATCATGCCAACCTCTTCTTTGTGAAGCACAGCAGCTCCCTTGCAGCTGTACAAGAAAACAGCTCGCCTGAGCTTCCAGCCCAAGGGAAACAAATGGGTAAAGCAAAAGACCTGACATGAGGAGGAATCCTGTCTCTGTTCTCAGCTCTGCCACTAGAAGGGCATGACAGGGGTAAGGCACTCAGTGCCTCTGTGTGTCAGTCCTCCCTAGATTCCATCAGCTGCGGGTCTGTTGACGACACAGAGCTGGGACATGCAGTTAAGACAGAGGAGTGGTAGGACACAGTACAGGAGAAAAGCAAACTTGATAGAGAGTAGAAAAACAAAAGGGGTGGAAGGTGTAGAGTACAAAGTGCAAGATGGTGCCCTTGAGGGCCAGACCACAAAATCTTCTACAAACTGAGACCTCATCAACTCAGGTCAACTGCTCACCACTTGTTAGAAGATGATGTACACGGCAAGAACTCAAGGGGAAGGAACTTGAACTCAAGGAACAGAAGTACAGTAACAGTCCAGAAAATTATTAAACTAGAAATGAGAAGAGCTGTGAGATCTGTTGTAGTCTGCTAGCAGGGAAAGCTGAGACACTACATTTTACAGCAACGACTTTCAAAAAATAGTGCTTCATTAGTTTATGAAAATCAAATTCCCATCCTGTGATCCTAAGTTTTGAAGACTTGAAATTACTGACTTTCAAACTGGTTATGAAAGGGGAACTGTTTATTGCTTAATATTGTTTATTATTGAGAACTGTTCTCAAGGATTACTTTGTCTGTAAACTGGACTATGGCAATGGTTGGAGTCTTACCTGCATGTTTAAAATGGAAGGAAAAAATATGGAAGCATATGTCAGAAGATTAGTAATATAAAATGGAACTAACTGGTCCAGTTCAATTGCTTATGGTAAACCAAACAAAAATATTTGAAAACCACTAGAAATTATAGACAGCTTATTTGATCTAATATATTATTTCAAAAGGTATACCCTACCCAGTTACTAGCTAAACACCAACAAGGATTACATTTAAATATAAAAGCTTTATCTGACTAGTATTAGTCATCTTAAGATATTCACTTACCTACTTGTAAACTGTTTCCACAGGTCTCATTTCTGTTAGTTTTTCAAAAGCAATTGTAAAGTAATTTCTTGACTCCATTAACATTATTTTTCCTGTTATTTTCCAACCAAATTCCACGATTTCTTTTCCAGACCCTACAAAGTATTTCTGTCAAGAGCTCTTTTTCCAGGTGTGAATATATATATTTATATATATATATATACACACAGAACTCAAGGAAATATAATTTCACAGATTTTATTTTAATTATAAGCAGCAAGTCACAAGCTGAGATTTGTTATACTTAAAAATACATATTTCAACTATCTGCCAAGCTCACTGTTGTTACCAAAAGGCATCTCAAACATGAAAGGGGAAGATCTTAGTTTCATCTACTACCAACTTTGAAAGGTAGTCTCTGTAGTGAAGAGTATTTGTTTCTGGATCCAGAGCAGCGGAGAGCATTTCCTCCATTTCGTCCGGTGTAAAGGGCTCACCTGAAAGACAGCAAAGAATAATACTTTGTTTTGGTAAGTATTCTTTCGAAGATTGGCAAATTATACTGCTTTTCCCTTGAAAGAATCTCCTTTTGGTTCTCACACAGAGAAGAAAAGGAGGAAAACTAAGGACCTGATTCCTTCACTTTTGCCATTGTAAGTGCTGCACACCAAATGAGCCAGTCTAAGGAAAAGGAGGCAAAGGATCTGGATCTTCTAATCTTCTAGTTCCAAAACAGCCTATTCCTCTCTGCCACAGGGATTTTGAAATAACCATTTTTGTCAGAAGGAATTTTTCTAATGTGTATGTTATTATGATCTCTCATTTGGCTATCTTTGCACTTGTATTTACATCATGAAAGACTTCTGGGTTTTCTCTTGTACGAGCTTCTGGCCTACATCATCCCTCTTTGAGAACCAGGTTACCATCTGAGGTTTTGTACTTGAGGCAGGCGGGCATGAGTCAGCCATGCAAGAAAAGCAGGCTCTTCAAGGGATATGGAGGATTACAGAATGTACAACTTCAATCTTGCCCTTGAATCTCTTGGTTTGTGTACAGCTCTAGAATTAAGATCAAGATAATGGAGGAATGAATGAGCACTGAAACTACCTGAAACATCTGGAAATCTAAGCTACAATTTTACAGGAGGACAGAAAAGGAGTCATATCCTTAGGAAGCACAGAGATGTGCACAGAATCATAAAATATCAAGGTATGATTGAATTAATAATAATAATCATCATCATCATCATCATCTGTATCTTATAATGTCTGCAAGCAGGCATATAAATGTTTTTCCCTGCATTATTCACCAGTGAAATGTCCTAGTCTGCGGCCACTCATCACAGCAACAGTATTGTTTGAAGACAAAACCCATAGACTAAGGACCTCAAGGTGCCATATATACATGTGATGCTTTTACTTAAATACTGATATTACAGAAGTCATGTTACCTTCTTCAGTCAAATATTTGACCAGGTCCTCTTTAGTAATATATCCACATTTATTCTCATCCAAAGCCTTTAAAGAGAAAGAATAAAACTTGTGGTTTTAACCATATTGTATCAAAAAGCAGCAAGTCTCTTCCCAGTAATTAGGTACTTGAATATTTAGTTACAGACCTCAAATGCATGTAGAAGAACATCTTCTTGAATGGGCCAGTAGCTGAAACCATTGAAACAGAAAAGTTAAGTTACTGTTTGCCAGTGTTCTGAAAGAACAAAACACGAGTACTAAAGGAAAACTTACTTTCTGTGACAAGTTATTAAGTTTTTCTATCAAACATTTCATTCCAGCCTGACTTTTTGGAACTGTCCACGTATTTAACTCTTTTGTCTTTTGTTGTACTACTGTTTAACTTCCCTTGTGCTGAGGAGCCAGATGAATGGCTTCTGCATGTCTGGGCTGGCTGAGTGGGTTAGCAGAAGTCAGTAACAGCTGAATCACTCACATAGCCTACATCACATAGTGCACATCACTGCACAGAAGATGGCCAAACCAAGAAAACAAACTTTTGTCCAGGTACACTGGTAGCTAGGCAACAGATCACCTGTGGGATTTGGGCAGTCTAATGAGCCGATGACGAGCAAAGGAGGCTGGTAGCTTTAAAAGAAAAGGTCTGTCACTAACAATTTCAGAGAGATGGGAGAACTGGGCACATGTGTGCATGCATATGCGTGCTTGATTTCAGAGATGGAAAAGAAGCTCTGTGCTGCAACGGAGACCTTCCGTATCCCAGAAGACTCTCACCAACTTCTCAGAATACTAAATAGAAGGAGCTGAATCCAGGGAGGTTCTAACTGCTTAATTGCGTTGTCCAGACTTGCCTCAGTCTTCTACTATCTAAAAACCAAATCTTCTAAGAAGTAGTCTTGTTTTTTATGATCCAAATTTCATGTACCCTTGGATAAGTGCACAATGGACAGAGTGCCCCAAAAGATAAAGTGGGTCTTGACAAGCCTGAACTAGCCTGGGGAAAGCATGTAGGGGTTTTTTTTTGGTGTGTGTATGTTTGTGTTGAAAGGTTGTGGAGGAGGAGAAGAGAGCCCAGAATAGCAAGGCATCATTGTGTGAAAGGGTGAACATTGGTGTGGAGCCATAGCTATTTCATGCCTAGAACACCCTCCTACCAAAGGCCCTCTGTGTGCAAAATAACTTCTCTGTATTGGACAAGACTGAGTTTTTCAAAAGCCTTGACTACCATCTTTAAAAAGAAAGATAAACTCCCTATAAGTAATCTTGCTTTAGTGCAAATGTCAAAATAGCACAAGTTCCTGTGTACATGCAAAGACTTCCATGCACCTTTGTACAATGAACAGTGGTTTTGTTTGAGACTTTTAGATCAGCTGTCTTTTAGAGTGCTAGTTGTATACATTCAGCTGTACCTGGCTGTCACTTTGAGACAGGAATATGAAGCTGGTTTACACAACTTATTTAAAATACACTATAACAGACTGTGTTTCTCAGCAACTGTAACCCATATGTTCAGAGAAAGTAATAGCTATGACCTTAATTTGCATATAAAACATTTTAGAGATACACAAAAAATGTTGGATAGCAAGCTAATTTTGATTCCCATTAAAAATACAAAAGCTACGTATTATCACAATTCATGACTATAAACTGGTATTATTTATATCATCAGTAAAACATAACTTTATGTAGACAAAGTAATTTTGAAACTAAATCTATCTAGCTAATGTAAACTGAGCTTAAATTACAAATAAAATCTGTATTTCTTCCAGTTATATAAAATTTCTGTAGATACATTTATTCAGAATCAACTCTGTCAATCTGGAATAAACTACTGATGCATAAAAATCGCTTTCCATTACCTTTTGTCGAGTAGTACTTTTGTCATCACTGGAAGAAATTTTTCTAGATGAATGAATCTGGTTGCTTCTTCTTCTTCTTCTTCTTCTACCACCTAAAAATAAAACTTAAGTATTGCAGGGTATACAACTCATTAACAAACCAATACTGAAAAACAGAAAATGGGGGTAGTCCTTGCATGAAAATTACAGAGTTAGACTTTGAATATTTATATCAAGTCTTTAATATCACAGGGCACCACAACATCTGAGTGAAATGCTTGGGATCAAACAGAAAGAAATTCGAAGAAGAAATAATATTCCAGGGAAAACACAGGCCTGCAATTATAGACACTTCCAACAACTCAAGATTGCCCTCTTGTGCTTCAAAACCATTCTTGCAAAGGAACCAGACAGTGTGTAACTGATCTTATCTTCCAAAATAACTCAGCAGAGGTTTAAACATTCAGACTGAATTCATACCAGTAAAGTCTATCAGGATCTGGAACATTCCCAAGCAGTGTAAATGTGACCACCCGTTACAGCAAACCATGAGCATGTTCCCTGGCATGATTTTGGCCTGTGCTACCCAACATTCCCCTCAGCAGATCCTGGCTAGGACCTTAAGGGCTTTTCCCCAAAAGGATACTTTATGCAGCCACTCTGCATAAAGGATTTACCAGGGTAGACATAAGCTGCTCTGTGCCAGCTGGCTTCAACACCCAAGGACGTTTCTGGACATATTTAATGGGCTAGCTTGGATATAGCCCCAGTCTAGTACACCTCAAGAATGGAATTTGTTGCCTCCGCATATTTCATAGTCAAAGAGAGTCATTAGGACCAGAGAGGCAGGCAGACTGAGCCAGGGCAGTCCAAAACAGTCATAAGGCAGCCCATAAAACGCTACACGAAGAAAATCTTCCTTTTGCCTCCCAAACAAATTAAGAGATTAGTTAGTCCCAAAACATCAGGGACTTCTAGCAGCATTCTCACTGCATTCCTATACTTCCACAGGAGATAAGCAACATGGTAAAAACTGCTCCCTGTCATCAGGGTGCATCCCTTCCCTGAAAATTTCAAGTTTTCCTCCCAAAAGGAACCCTGTTAATGGAGCTAGCATGTTCCTGTCTGTGTTGAAACTGGATGCGTGCCTTAAGGTCTCACATGGCAGCAGCCAACACCTTGCTAGGCTCTCTGAGACACAGCTCAGGTTGAAGGAAAACTCAAATAGGCACTGATTTGAAATCTTCTGAGCCAGGAAACACTTAATATGGAAACTTCCTCCTGGGAGCTGGGTCAGAGCTGGGGTGGTTCCTGATACACCCATTCTCTTAAATGGAGAGCTGCAAATGAAGAGCATGGTGCTGCATGCTCTTCTGCAGTGTTCTTGAAGGGGCTTGGGCGCCAAGAGAAGAAAACCATCACCTCTTGCTTTAGAGTGGAAGTTGGCTTGTAAAAGCACATTTTCTCTTCTGTTTGGTGAGGCTAGTGAAGGGATCTTTAGCAAGGAAATGAAGCTGTTCATGCTATATCAAATGGCACCTTTTACCATTACAGAATCATGTGTTTTACTGCTTGCTTGATTGAAAAGATGTAAAAAAATGCCTAATCCTGGGGGGTGATCAGCAACCTCAGCTTCCTCTGAGGATGGGAGAAACAGCTTCCCTTTCAGAGTCTCTACAGGCCCAGAAACATCCTATTTCTAACATTGGATTGATACGTGGATAAACTGAATATATTAATTTGGCCTAAATCATTACATATTGGGATTTGCAGGTATATATACCTTCTTACTCTTTCTCATGCTCACTCCTGTTCTACACCTCATTCCTCATTACTGTTTTCCTTTAGTTGTAATTCCTCCTTTTTCCACAGTAACGGTATTTGCATGTTCACACTCTCTGAGTTTTGCTCTATTTCTTTCCTTTGGGTGCATCCATAGCTCCCATAACAACTGTATTGTGGCACCCATTATGTTTTGTATATCTGCTCTCACACCCATACTGTTTCTGTCTACATAACACTAAGGGACTTGAGTCACAAAGAAACAAAAACATCTTCCAGAGTGATCCAGGCAGAGCAGTGTACCAAACTCCAGGCATTGTAAGGACCCTCAGATCAGCTTTTGCCATCTTTAGGCTTATCATTTAATCTTAAACCTGTAGGCCTAAAGATATGATATTAAGTATACCACTGAGTATAAGGCAATATAGGAGACAGTAACGATAATTTAGAGACATAACATAATTATATGAATGCTGATTTTACAGATATGAATAATTTGATGGCAGCATACACTAGTTTAACTACAATAAGGCTAATAGGAAGATCAGATGACTGAGAGGCACAACTAGTGAGAAAGAGAAATGAATCACCATTTACAATGGGCAACAATACTGGGGAAATAGCTTAGTTGCAAACCAGCTAACAGTCACAATTTTTACTTTATCTAGATTAAGATGAAATGGTATTACGACAGTCAATTATAATGGTATCTTATATAAACTAAGATATATTTGTGATTATCATAATATATGAAGTGTTCTACAAGAAGACAGTGGTCTTCTGGTACTAAACCTACACCAAGATTTCACTTACAGGCACAGTTCTTTGCTATTTGATTTCCAGTTCAGTGTTCTTTAAGGTTAACCATTACTCTTGAATATATTCTTTCTTCTTGCAATATTTGTACTTCAATATCCTTGTAATCAACATTTGCATACATGTTACAGTGTTATATCTAAAGAATCATCTGACTTGTGGCTGCATTGCATTGCACTTTGTTATGTATTACTTATCTCAAATTTTCAGTAATGTTCAAAATTGGGTAAAAAAACAAAGTCCAATCTCCTTAGAAGGTGGAGGCAGGCCTTAAACTCTCCTGATTCTCCTGAAATTGAAGGGGATTGTCAAAGTATCCCCTCCTTTTCACAATTCTGTATCTTGAGTCAGTTGTACTGTTCATTTGCTGTAAAGAACAGTTACTGTGGGACACTAAAAATATCATCTATATTAAGCACCATAATTTCTATTTTGCCTTGTTTGTCAGTGGGAGCTGGGACAATCTGGTACTGAGAGTACAGAACCAGAGCAGACAGATTGCAGTATCATGTTAAAAGAGCTTTCTCCTCTGATGGTTCTTTGCATTTCCTCATCTGAAGCAGCTGTGTCATTTTCACAAGACTTAGCACAAGATTTCTCACACTGAATTCTGATCTACAACAGACCAGACAAGCCTACTGAGGAGAGACGACTACTACAACCATCCAAATTTTTGGTGGAGCAGGAAGAAAACAGTAAGGGAGATCAATTTTCAGTATACTGAGCTACACATGAAAAGGAGAAAAATCCTTACCCCACCTCTCAGCTCCAGCATCATCCATTCCTTAAGCAGCATGCCCATTTACAAAAAGAATGTGAAGACTTTTTCCCACTTCTTCATCCTATCGATTACCCATACCCAGCCAATGCACCTTTCTATTACAAGCATGCAGTAAGGAGACAAAAATTGGTATAGGAAATGTACTGTGGAGAAATGTCATTGAATTTCCTTACCACTGCATATCAATGAGAGAATGGGAGGACCACTGGGTCTTGCGAAGCTTTATGTCCTGAAGCCTGATTTACAGGCTTAAGTAATCAAGATTACTTACCTATAACTGAGAAATCTCAAGACTGGGAGAGACCTCATGAAGGACACAAAGTTGAAAGATCTGGCTATAAGATAGCAATAACCCAGTGAAAAAAAAATGGCCCTCTGTGTATTTTTGGAATTTAACGTCTTCCCAAGAACTAATTTTTATTACCTAATCCTACACCATGTGTCCCTTGCATGTCCTGAAGAGCGAGATAGTTAGGGTTTAGAGATCCTAATCTGACTGAGGTTTAGGACATTCTTTTTCATCAGACAAAACCAATTTTTATCCATTTTCTATAAATGTTCCTCCACCTTAGCACAGTGTCACAGTGATCCTCTGAGGTAACAGAGAGTCAAACATTCCTCATTTTAACCCATCAGCATTGTTACTTCATCAACCTAACGGTTTGCTTCAGAGCAATCTCAGAGATTGCCTGTCTGCCTGAAACACTTCCATGACACTTCCAACATCTGGGTAAAGAATTTAGGTTTCCCACTCAGTAAGGCAGAATGGCCGAACTTGTGCAAGTTTAAAAAAAAAAAAATACAAAAGATCTAAGCATTTACCTTTGCAAGAAATTCACGTAGTTCTGCCTCACTTGGGAAGCAACCCAGTGACCTGACAATGCAACCAATATCTCTGAAAGAAAGAAAGAACGTCTTTGTCAATAAGTCCGCAATAGAAGAATGTCTGTGGAGGATCCAGATACCAGCTCAGAGTTTGCATGTAGGATGTGCACATACAAGCCCACAAGCACACACAAGCATATGCATGTGGACTTTTAAGATGATGTTTGAGTAACCAATGTCTATTTTTACAGACATTAAATACTCTGGAGCTCTTTGGAAGAGTGCAATTGTTCTTGTGACTTTCCCAAAAAATCCTTTACCACTGTGTTGCAGTGTTGAAGCAAAACAAGGTCCTTAGTAAAATTATAGCTGTTAATTAGAGCAACAGGTCTTGCTTTTAGTTAGAGCAATAAGCTTTACTTTTAGCTGAAGATGATACCATGTATCACCGGAATGCTCACACACCTATATAAAAGCACATAAAGTAAGTATACCCAGAGATAAGGAGTGAAAGCCAGGCTTGGGTCCAAGATCTTGCAAAATACAACTTGGAGCCAGTAAAAATCAGGAAAGTTGGCACCAGAATGAAGAAGGTTGAAAAGTTCAGAAATGGGTTGGGGTCTATTACTCATCTTCCTCCGATGAAGAAGACAGGAAGTACCCTTGAGAATCTCCCCAAAATGAAGACTCCACCCTGGACTCTGCCTTAACTCCACCTGTTATGAATATTATAACTATATGTTGCAATTATATGAATATGCATGTAAGATATTGTATATATTCTGTATATATTCTCTGATTTGTGCCAGGAACTTTGGAGCTCTTTGTCCAACTCGAGCTGGGGGCTTCCCCAACTTTGCAATAAATACCTTTACTGTTTAAAGGCAACAAACTCTGTCTCTAAACAGTTTTATTGCATCCTTTTGGGCATCAGTGTACTGCATGCAAGTTAATTTTCAACTGCTGTTCTCTAATTGATAAGCTTTATTTCAGTGGAGTCTACATGTATATAGTTAACAAATCACTTGGAAACATACTGAGATGAAAGGTAAAAAAAAAAGTATGTGTACATTAAATGCTATAAATATACAAATTCTAACTGCATTACAGAACAATTACAAAAGGTCAGGAAGGAGACAGCCCTGCTATGTCCCTGCTGTGCTCTGAAACAGTCAAACAGAACAACAAAGTGGCTTATCACCACTCTGTGTATGCTGCAAATATATTCATAGCTTGCATTTACTGCTGAACCTGGTGCAGCTGTTCTGAGGCTCTAAATAAAATTCTGACCAAACTGGCAATGCCTCAAAATAGTTTAAGATGAAAAACATCACAGATTAGAAACAAAAGTACTGCAAGGCTGTAAAAAAGCTTTAGTGAAACTTACAGTATGATTAAAAACAAAATAACAGAACAATCACTATTGCTTGTGATTTACAATCCAACTCAACAACACAGAAATTTAAGTACATTTGAGTATCTATCCACAGTGATGGTGGTTCCCATGATCCAAACCTCTGTAGTTTCTTCATCTTGACCAGTGGTGATTTTTTCCATTTGGTGGAAAAATAAGATTGCCTAATAAAAACGGTAGATACAAGGAGCAGTGACCTTTGCAAAATCTTATAACACTAAGGCCCTGAATGTGGCACACCTAGCACATGCAAAATTATAAGTCTTTGACCTCCTCAGACAGGTCCCAAGGAGTTCCCACTCTGAATCAAAACATGTGAAAAGCACAAAAGAGAGGAAAAGGCTGGACAAAACTAGTTAAAAAACAAAACCCAATCCCACACATCCAGTTGTTATGAAATGCTCTGAACTACTCAAATGACTCAAATGACTCTACTCAAACTGCCTCTCTGGATGCCAATGGCCATTCGTGTGTCAGGGAGGTCAGTCATTTAGGCATAATCCTAGTCCATCCATCCAATTTCTAGTATGGATTTATTGCATTTGTTGTTCTCAGTCCTGCACTCCTTCACCTTTTTCAGCTAAAAGATATTTCTCAGTACTCCCTGCCTCCCCCATAGGAACACCCAGCACAAATCCTGCCTCCTTCCTGTCCCACGCTATTTCTACTCTCACAGATGCCAGAGATGGTAAAGCTGCCATCACCCTCCTGCCTCACGTCACTCACAGCCAGCAAAACTGTGATGTGACTAAGGTAAGCCAGGCCCTAGAAGAGTCTGCAAAATCTCACGTTCCTGGTGCTGTATCTGACAGTCTGCATGCGTGCCGACATGAGGATGTTGTCTGAAGTGTCTGTGGTGAAAAAAGTCAGGTTCCATTTGGTAATAACACAGAGTTTAAAGGACCCTGATAGGAAACTCTATTTTGCTCCCAGCCACTTCCTCTCACTTAGTTCAGCAGCTGCAATTTCTCCTGTGTAGTTTCTAGAAAACAAAAATGACATCTAAAATCAAATTCATGATCATACAAGCTTTGTAACACAGACACGATAAAATTTTTGGTCATGGTTTTTGCCCTACATATAACACTTTCAATGGCAAGATTTGCAAAATCACAGAAGTCCTTGACTGAGAGTATGTTGCAGGCAGCATGAAACAATACTATCTTCCTCATGCTTAATTTCTTAGTAATTTGAATTTGCATTAGGAGTCATGCAATGCCAATGTTAGCCTACCAAGCCAGTGTAATTTTCCATGTTCTTCATGAGTATCTAATATTTCAGGCAATAATATTCATACGTCTACAACTGTGGTTAAGAATTGTGCTGTGCTGCCACCTTCTGATACAAGATAATCAGTCATTAATAATCCCATTATTGTGATACAGCCGTGCAATATGAACCTAGGAATAGTTAGACAATAAACTGTTGTTCATTGTCTGTAACTGTACTGCAATAAAAATTAATGTGAAATTATGCATTTACTATGTTAAATAGACTTTTAGATGTCTCCTGTCTGAATGAACACATTTTTTAAAAGTCTCTTTGTATCATTTCATTGTTGTAACATTTCATCAAGCTGTATATCCATGATATAATAGAGTGAGGAGTGTAGAAAATTTTACAGCTATTTGCCAGGACTGCAGATGTAAATGGCAAACAAATAAGCAATGAGCATGCCTTGATGCAGTGAGGGCTAGGGGCTCCCCAGGGCTGGGAGGGTGGTAGTGGTGGGGGTTCTGCATGGGGGCCAGGCAGCCAGGGCCCATCCAGGAGCAGGGCACCTGGGGGGCACTGGGGCAGCTCCATCTCTGGGCATGAGGCACCTCCCTGGGCATGGGCCAAGAGATGTAAGTAAGATCAGTCTTCCCTAAAGAGCCCTATTGACAAAGGAACAGCAATTATACAGAGTATGGAGATGTATCCTGAAATTCCCCCTACCTAGTATAGCTGAAAAATCATTACTTCAATGAAGTACTGGCAATTTCTTAAATTTAGAGGCATGCATTGCTAAAACCATCACATAAATATTATGCATCTCTCTCACCTATGCTCTAGAATGCAGAGAAGATGTTTGAAGCATTTAAAGATATTTTCCAATTTGGCTTAATGAAGAATGTTTAATGACAACAATTTCACCAGTTTTCACGCTCCTTTGTAGTGTTTATGCCCAATAATTGGTTTATAATTAAAAACTCTGGTGATATTCTTTTGAAAGTAGTAATTGGAAATATGAAAAATTACTCCAGTAAGCTTTTATGACAAAAGCTTATAACAACCTGCTCTGTGAGACATAAACATATGGTTTATGTATCTTATAACAAAAGCCATAGTTATGTCTAGGAATGCTTATATTAAAATTAAGTTTAAGTAGTACTGACAAATATTCAAACTTTAAAAAATACCAGAATTAAGATTATTGAGGAATTTTTTAATTTGACATCCTTTAGCTCTGTATCTGTATCAAGTCAGTTATGCCTTGATCAGTCTAACAATCTGTGTTTTTATCTTCCACTGAACTTCTACCCCCTTGCTCAGATGCAAGGGGTATGCCAAAATATATGTCCAGACATATATTTTGTCCGTTTTTCCATAATGGTGCATGCTAAAGGTATAGTGCATGCAGTTCTCCCTCCAGAATCCCACCTGTGCACCCCAATTCCCCAGTTCTGGTCATTCCATTTCAATAAGGAGAAAGCTGAGCACCCCATGACCCCAGAGGAAGGATGCATTTCCAGTGAAGACACCTACTGAGTGCAGGTAACTGTGACACACACTGGCAGGGACACCCCTTGATGTACTGGCATATCCTAAAAGCGAGGAGTTTCATATGGGATCCAGGTCCTGTAGTGCCAAACAAGCTATC
The DNA here is from genome assembly GCA_013397135.1 of Pachyramphus minor. Lineage (NCBI taxonomy): Eukaryota > Metazoa > Chordata > Aves > Passeriformes > Tyrannidae > Pachyramphus > Pachyramphus minor. The sequence goes on along the minus strand of VYXB01002609.1, from coordinate 1,126,088 downwards.
AGAGCAGGGATTTATTTGCTAGCACTAATCAGAGGCCTTAGACCTCTTGTCTAGCTGTAGCTTCCTCTTGCCCCATTGCACCACAAGTCCAAGCATTCCTCTCTCAAGCCAATTTCAACCAGTGAACAATGCAAAATGTCTACTAAACCAGCAAAGACATACTTAACCAATCAAGGCCAAAAAGACTGATTATGAAAGGGCCAATTACATTTTCTGGAAAAGTAGATGCTGGTTTAGGAGGCAGGACCTGTGGTTCCATGGAGAAGAGGAGCCCACGCTGGAGCAGGTTTGTGACTCTATGGGGGACCCACACTGGAACTGCCTGTTCCAAAAGGACTGCATCCCATGGAAAACGACCCATGCCAAAGCAGTTCATGAAGAATTGCAGTTCAACGGAAGGACTCACACTGAAGAAGTTCATGGAGTTCGTGGGGTTCCTCCTGTGGGAGGGACCCCACTGCTGAGGCAGGTGAAGAGTGTGAGGGGTCCTCCCCCTGAGAAGGAAGGATTGGCAGCTACAACATGTGATGAACTGACCCCCATTCTCCATCTCCCTGCACCACTGTAGGCGGAGATAGAGCATCAGGAATAAAGTTAAGCCCAGGAAGTAAAGCGGTGGGTGGAAAGGTGATTTTAACATTTGGTTTTACTTCTCATTATTCCTACTCTGATTTGGTCGGTAATAAACTAAACTAATTTCCCCGAGTCGAGTCTTTTTTCCAGTGACAGTAATTGGTGAGTGATCCCTGCCTGTCCTTATCTTCACTCACAAGCCATATGTTATCTTTCCTATCCCATGTCCCACTGAGGAGAGAAGTGATGGAGTGGCACCTAGTGTCCAGCCAAGGTCAACCCACCACATACTTGTGCAAACAGGGCCAAAAGGACTGTTTCAATGACATTTTCTGGTAAAGCAGATGCCGGCTTAGGGAGTTATTTATCTCTATATTTGATCCTGTAATATTTCTTTGTGAATTTATTTACAAACCTGGCATCCACAGTTTTATTGCTTTCCCGGTCAAACACCTCAAAAGCTTCTTTAATCTTTTTCTCAATTTCAGCTACTCTGCCACCTGCAAAGAGAAACATAAGAAAAAGAAAGAGTCACTGTGCTGTTGCAATTGATTTATTTCCAATTTGAGACTTGCAACAGCAGAAGCAATAAAACTGATAAAGGGGAAGACAGGAAAGATACTTTGAAAAAGCAGAAGTTATTCTGAAAAAAAAACACTCTAAATGCAGAATCTCTCATTTTGTATTAGTAATATGGTCTTACTATGGTTTTGCAGCCACATCAAGTCTGGTGGCAATGCTGTGCCTGAACTGCATGATCACCAGGCTGCCCATGTGTGGACCTTGCCTAGAGTGTGCCACAGCTTCCTCTGGACCACAAGCCTGAGTCCTTCCTGGATGCCATGGTGTCAGTGGAAGGAGCAAGGCAAACATGGGCCCAGGCTTGCCCTGAGACAGGGCTGAGTCACTTCATCCTGGTGCCTGCATCCGAAGAACAGAAGTGCTCTCATGTCCACTGAATTAGTCACAATGTATGAAAAGCTGAGAACTGGGGATAAAGAGATGGCTAAGATATGTACACAGTGAATGTGGCTCATGGTAAATAATTTATTGTCACAGTTTGGAAAAGAAGACAATCTCAACAAAGGGGAAGGAGTAATTTGCTGCATTTCCTTTTCATTTCTCAGTCTCAAGGAACGGGGAAAGAAGAACCACAAGTTATCATAGATATATCTTGTATAAGCCAGGAATTGCATTCTTGGGGCAAGTTAAGTACCAGGAAATAAATTCTGAAGAAAAAATGTAAAGAGAGGAAAGGGTCTACCTCGAAAGAGAAACTCCCTGGCAAGAAAGCTGGGATAAATAAAGAGTGAACTGGTTAGCCATTTATGAATGTTTGACTCCAAGTGAGAGAATATGGGAAGCAAAGTCACATGGAGATGAACTTTTTGTACCTGTGGCTAAATACAACCCCAAACTCCATCTGGCAAAGCAGCTCATGAAGCAGCATTTTTTAAGCTGGTCTTGATGTGTAAGCCTTCTGTAGAAATAAAAATTAGGCAGGGGAAGTCAGGGAAAGATTTTAAGTTCTGGAACTATGTAAGCATCCAGCCTTTTCAAGCTTTTTTCCATGAAAACAGGGTACATTAATCTCACCTGTTTCAAGAGGCCTGACAAACAAAGGTCCTGAAATGAAATGAACCTGATGATTTAATCTAAGTACCAGATAATCTACATTTCTTCCAAGAACTCAGAGGAAGTTGTTGATTAAAAGCCATATCCATGGAAGAAAACACAATATACTGTATTCCAATCAAAGATTCTTGGTGAGATGAGTAAACACCTAATAAGCTACTGCCTAAATCTCTCATCTTCCCCCTAGGAATGAAAAGCAAAGATGTTCAGCATAGTTCAGGATAGCAAAGCTTGTTATCTGAAGACTTCTATGATTCACTCTAAACCTCCCTTTGGGAGGGAAAAGAAGACAGATTCCAGACTAGGATAAGAAGAGGGTAAAGTTTTAAAATTATACCTGCAGGAAGGGCTCAAGAGATCAAACAGGCAGTTAACTCATGCTCTGATGTACTGAAATCTTTCTCTACAAGGAGACTCTGCACCATGAGTCGATCAATAAAAGTTACATGTTGCCTGTGGAACAATGTTTTACCTGTTTTTCAGGACAGAAATACCTATACCTTGATTGAACAAAAGATTTCACTCACCTATTCTACTAACAAGAAAAACAATGCACAATATCAAAGATAAAATTATCTGTTTCTAATTGTTTATATAAACAAATATTGAAACATACCATGGTACAAAGGATTCCAATACCTACAAATACTTATTCCCTCAAATGATTCCTGTAGGGATGATATATTATTTCTAATTCTATGCTGCTAAAATGCTTCAGATATTTGTCATTTTTGTCTCATTCTAATTTATCTTCCTACCACACATGCAAAAAGAAGACAAAATGTCTTAAAATCTATTCCTCAGACACATTAACTGAAAGTGTATTCACTACCAATTTTCTTTCCTGTACTATCCTTTGCTATTTTCCCAGTTGGTTTAATGTGAACTAGATAAAGCTCTAGACACTGTCAGTTAAGTAAGACTGGCAGAGATCTGGGACTCCCAGATCAATTCTGTTGGTTCTTTCAGATTGAATTGCTCCTCTTCAGCTTGTCCACACTATTGCCCAGCACTCTGAGGCCCACATCAGTTTTATCAAGGTGTTGTGTTTCCAGAACAAAAAGGGAAAGCCAGTGTTGTGTCATAACATGAATTCTTGGTGATGATATCTGCGTAAGGTGTTCCCATGCTACAGCTTCTCTTTCCTAGTCCAAAGCAAAGTATACAACTCCCTAAATTTTTCTGCCACAAATATTTGCATTGCCTTCATGTTAAATGTGGGGAGTTTGACTGACTTAAAGATAATTCAGAAAGCTTGCTGCACCCCAAAGAAGAAAACCTTACAGCATTTAACTAATTCTATTTTAAGGAAATTACCGAGGCAAAAGAACATGGATAAAACCATTTTGAGGCCATTTGAATCTGACTTATTGGCAAGACCTTTCTGCTCTGTAGAGGAAAAGGCATGCATTAGATTTTTTTCTAGTGACCTTCTTAATTCCAGAGGAAGCTTTATGTACAGTCAGCCTAATGTGCTGAACCAGTAACCGTATGCCATGCTCTAAAAATTTTGAGGTAAGACAAATATTTTTCCTTTGTGACTCTACCTTCTATAGAATGTATGATATTAATGTATTAGGTATCAGAAAAGAAATTAACAATATGATTAAGCTGTAAGCTTGCAGAACATGCAATGTAGTTTCTCTGTGTCTTGTGATACATAGTGAAATAATTTATGTGATCATTGAAGAGTCTGCATTCTAGAAAGACAAATCAAGAATATTTTGAAGAAAAACAAGAGGTTTATAAAGCAGCTAGAGTCCTCCAAAGAAGGGATAAACCTATTCCTGAACTGCAACCCAAAGGAAACAAACTGATGCAAAGTATTGATGGCACCCATGGGAAATGTGTGACCTGAGTTTAGCCATTCAGATTGAATGAAGAGATAGAACATGTACCTTCATGAAATTTGGTCAACATCAGTTCCCAAGAAATGACCAGTCTTCACTGACAATAGTATCTACTCCAGTTTGGGGATGCAAGCTATGTCCTGCAAACTCAGGAGAGGGATAATGCTTTCTCTCCTAGATAAGAAGCATCCCATGATAATATAATAATACTCAGGCAATCTGAATTTTAGTCTGCTTGTGCAGAAGAATAAAAAAGCGTAACCAGTTTATGTAGAGTTCACTTTAATGCATTTTCAAAGAGACAAAAATGAAATCTCAAGAACAGCAAAAGCTTTTTTGTTCATGTTTTTCAGAATTGTTGAGAACTAGCCATGTCATTGCTCCCTATTGCTTATGTTTGTCACAACATACACCATGTATGGACCTGGGAGTCTGGACTGACAGGAAGCTGAACATGAGCCAGCAGTGTGCCCAGGTGGCCAAGAAGGCCAATGGCATCCTGGCCTGGATCAGGAACAGTGTGGCCAGCAGGAGCAGGGAAGTGATTCTGCCCCTGTACTCAGCACTGGTGAGGCCACACCTTGAGTATTGTGTTCAGTTCTGGGTCCCTCAGTTCAGGAAAGATATTGAAGTCCTGGAGCAGATCCAGAGAAGAGCAACCAGGCTGGTGAAGGGACTGGAACACAAGTCCCGTGAGGAGAGGCTGAGGGAGCTGGGGTTGTTTAGCCTGGAGAAGAGGAGGCTCAGGGGAGACCTCATCACTCTCTACAACTACCTGAGAGGAGGTTGTAGCCAGGTGGGGGTTGGTCTCTTCTCCCAGGCAATCAGCAGTAGGACAAGAGGGCAGAACCTTAAGCTCTGCCAGGGGAAATTTAGGTTGCATATTAGGAAGAAATTTTTTACGGAGAGAGTAATCAGACATTCGAATGGGCTGCCCAGGGAGGTTACAGATTCACTATCCCTGGAGGTTTTTAAGATGAGACTGGATGTGGCACTTAGTGCCATAGTCTAGTAATCACAGCAGTGTTGGATCAAGGGTTGGGACTTGATGATCTCGGAGATCTTTTCCAACCAGGTAGATTCTATCATTCTATGACTCTGTGATTCTATGATTCCATGTGGTATCCAGATAAACAAGCAAACCCCATCATCACTGTGTATCAACAAAACCAAAACCCTACACTTATCATCATGTATGCAAGGACTAAAAGCATAACCTCACCCTATTGTCATACCTCTCTTCCTAATGGCAGCACATGTGAGAGCTGAAAAGTTACCTGGGTGTTTCCATCACAGTAACTGCCTCGTGGGAAACTAATAGAGAATAAAAATAAAGGGACTATATTTAAAAATAGATACACAGACTGGAGCTTTCAGAGTGGAGCAATCAGAATCATCTTTGCACAGCCCCATGGCACTTAATGTGAATAACCATGAGAACAAAACCACCAGTAGCAAATAGTTTAGAAAAATCAGGTAACTAATTTGATATCTGATAATAAAACACAGGCTGTCAGTTTCATGACAGCTGTGGAAAAGTTAACTGCAAAAGTTACTTCAAATTCTGACACAAAAATATTAAACACAGTTTTTCTTTTTTATCTTCTTTCCATAAGACAATTGTAACAGGCAAAATATATAATAAAGCAATGTAAAAAATTAAGCACTACTTTGACTCCAGTTTTAGCTATGAAAATGATACTATTTTATAGAATTCTGATAGCATGAAAAAGTAAAAAGAGTTCAGATCAACCACAATGGAAATACCTTGTATAGTTCCACTAGAAGTTGACAAATTCTTTAAAGAATTACAAAAAATAATATAGCAACTGTGCATTTCAACCTCAAAGTTGAAAAATGCAATAATATACCAATTTGCAAAATATATCTAGTTTGTGGTAGTCAGTTGGCAGTAACTACTGAAGTTACAAGTCACCTAATGAGATATCCTGAATATTATCCTAGGTTTTGACTGTTCAGTAGGTGTTATTTTAAATGCCACAGTATTCTAATCTACCATAGATGCAAATGTTCCAATATACGCGGGAACAAAAACTAACGAAACTAATGGGGAAATTAGCAAACTAATTCAACTGTTGAGAAACAAAGTATAGAAGCTATTGCTGCCTTGATAAGCAGTCAAGCTTCTAGTTACTGTAACACAGAACAAAATGGGCCATGGAGGATTCCACATCAAACTGGAAAAGAAGGCATAAATAGAAAATGTCTTTCACCACTCAGTATTTCCAAAGGTGTTTAAACCCATAGTTCACACTACCTTAAAACACGGTTCATTTTAAAGAGTCACTGATTTGAAAGGGAATATCCACCATTCACAGAGTTCTTGTCCCATGCATCTCTCCCCAAAAGTGTTGGAGTCATGGTCAACCTTGTCTGCTGCCCTCCCTTCTGGATCGAACATAGTTCCTCGTGAATGGAAAAACATTTCTTTCCCTCATGGTACACATTCTTCTAGGTCATCAAACCCATTTTAATGCTGTCACTTCTGGTTGCTTGTGCAAGATCCCATTATTTATCCTGGTCTGTGCTGGGCAAACAGCCCCTACACCAGTACAGAGAGATCACTCAGTAATGTCAGGACCCGGTAACTCCTACCTGTCTGCCTTGAGTCATTACGATATAACAGCTTGAAGATCTGCTGTATTAAGAGCTGCTGTTTGCTTGCTCTGTCCTGAGCTTGCACTGTACTTCTCAAAGCCAGGGGATGCAGATGGCAAAGTATATCAGCATGAAGCCACAGTGGAACTACAACCACTGCCTGGGCTTGCTGCAGATAATGCATTTGCCTATGGGAATGAAGAAGGGTAAATTACAAGGAATAGCCTTGCTACCTCTCCAAATTCCTTAATAGACGCTTGCTGCAACACAAAATTCTCCATATGTTGGAGGGGACCAATAAACCATTTTTTCCTGCCTCAGTTCCTTTACTACAACCCTGACAGCCTCCCTGTGCCCTGAAACTGAAGCATTAATTTTCCTGGTTCCACCCAATTCTTTTGGGAAGTCCCCAGAAAGGAGGGTTGCAATTTGTCAAAGAAATAAAAGGCGTAAGGAGCTCCTACGCCCAAAACGCAAACCAAACTTTCTCTAAACTTACTGAAACTATTTATAGCCAAGCAGTACTTGCAAGTGAAGGCAATGTTAAATGTTAGGAGTGGTTGAGTGGGATTGGGAACCAGCAAGAATCCTGCTAATGGGATACAGTGTTTCTTGCAGTCCCTAAAATTCCACTAAATGCTCTTCAGGGCTGGGCATGTGGAGTGTTTGCTCCTGAGGAAGAGATATGAAAGACAGACTGCAAGTGTGGTGCCACTCAAAAAAAAAAAAAAAAAAAAAGGCAGCAGCACATGCTGAGAATGTGGTAGGGAATATAAATCTGCCCCTCCTGTTATCTGGTGCATCTTCTTTATACAGAAATGCATGAAGGCAAGGGTGACCAACACCACCTCAGCTCTGCTCACTTTGCTGTTCCCTCTGGGATAGCACCCATTTGCTCTGCTGAACCTCCTTTCTCAGCTTCCTGCTTTTGTCGTCATAATCTCTGGATCTCTTCATGTGATGTGTGTGATTAGTCTCTCCCCTACCCCACAGGCAAGAAATTCCTTCCTTCCTCCCGCTTAAATTGTTCCTGAGGACCTTGTTGGTGAGGGCAAGATCAGTCTACACAGTTCTGGGACATACTGAGGCAAAATGCTACAATCACATGGTTTGTTAGGGAAAAATCATTCCCCTTGTAGGCAGCTCATCTGAATGATGCAACACAAAAGAGTATCAATCCATGTCAGTAACAGCACTTCATGCATCCCTGATACTTTTACAGTACAATCTCCATACAATCTGCGGAGATATGCTATATCTGCACATATATCTATAGATACTGAAGCATCAGTCTTCATAAGCATCAGCAGAAAAGCCTGTAATCCTGGGAAATGATCAAGGAATACTACCTGGCTGTACTCAGGTAATTTTCTCAAACCCGAAGCACTGCAGGTGCTAAGTGATTGATCAATTTTGATTGATCAGTGATCAATTTTTGATGAGTGAACAATTTATTTTTTTTTTTGGAGGGATGGAATGGAAGGAGGCCTTCCTACTTTCACTTCACAGAATCACTTTTGGATTTTGTCTGCGTCCACCAAAGAGGAGAAACTGAGGTGCAGTGGCTGGCTGGTCGGTATGACCATGCATCTGGGATGGAACATACATCATGTTCCAGGTCAAAGCAATTAAGATGACACAGACTCTGGCAGGGATTCCTGAGCTGCCTCAAGTCCAGGCAGTAGCCTATAGCGGCAGTTTGCTGAGATGGGAAGTGGAAGGTCTTGGAAGTGTGCAGGCTTGGCCAGGGCTTGGCCAGGACTTGGCTACAGCACTAGATACTCCTGCTGATTAAGTGTTCTGGACCTAGCAGCATGTCCAGGGGAAAAAAAATCAAAAAAGAAAACCTTAATTTGGCCTAATTCCAGTTAAAATTCTGACACATTTTCTAGTGAGTAATTTGTGAGCCATGCTACAGAATTCCTGTTTTATCTGCAAGGAAAATGGTCAATGGAGGTCATCATCCACCACCTCATTGGTGATAATCGGCAAAAACTCTTCTATCAGAAAACAACAAAGCAAGTTGGATTTCCACATAGGTGGCAGCACACGTAGGTTTTCTGCTCTCTGTTTTGACCAGCCAAGATGACACCGGGCAGGAAGATTACTACGATTACAACCTTTAAGTAGCAGGGAAGTGTGCAAGCAAATACTTGGCACCCAGCCCTCCTCCAGCTCCAACGTACTGCTGCTCTGCTGCTGCTCCACCTTGTCACAGCCCTGAGCTCCTCCTGTCATCTCCCACAGGCCCTTGGCTGTTGCGGGCCAGTGCCCAGTGACAAGCACCTTGCTGCTGTGTGACTTCATTAGCTCAGTCTTGCACCTTTCCCTAAAGCTGCAGCTTACAGATTGTTATCACCACGAGTACAAAGTCTTTCTGAGCACTGAAACACTCAATAGTGAGAGCTAATGCCTTGACCTGATCTTCTTAAGCACCTTATTCCTTGTGCCTTGGCACAATGTCACCCCACCCCCATTTTAAATAGTGCGGGGTCATACTGTGAACAGTAACATACATCTTATTGCCTATACCCTCTGGAGAGTACATAACACCGGGAAACACAAGGAATGCATATGGGGTTTGCCCTGCATATGCTCAAACCTCAGACAAAAAGTGAGGGTAACCTTTTAGAGCTTGAAAGAATCTGGAGTCATCGTTACAGCAGAAATGCTTGGCTGTCCACCTGAGCATCTTTCAAAATACAACAGCACCTATGCTGACCATGGGGGTTTCTCTCTTCCCAGCGTTCACAAGAGTCTGTTAGCCCACATTTTCTACATTTGTTGTTGCAGAGTCCTTGAAGAAAAGCCAGTTTCTTCTTTTTTGTCTCTCATATCTGGTCAAGTGTTGAAACATATGGTTTTTTCCTGAAATCTATTTTTCCTTTTTGCACTTCTTGGAGGGAAATGTCGGATGAGACGGGTCTTAAGACCCTGGGGTAGGAAAGTTACAGCAATATTACAGGACAGAGAAAGCTACTGAGTCCTGGATCACAACAACGTGCATTTTCATTTGATAAGATGTCAAACATTTTATGTCAGGAGTAGCTATAATATTTTTAGAGCAATAATAGGGGCACAGAAGGAAATGTTCAACTAGAGCACTCAGAATTTGGCCCTGCCTGTCTTCCCAAGCAGTTGGCCATAGCCCATGCTGCTTTAGTTCCACAGGCCTCACAACTGTTGCAGATTATTTTGGAAGCAGCATGCAATAAGGACTCTCAGAAAGAATCCAAATTGGACCTAACTGGTCTCAATTATGACGTGAATTTCAGCCAGACAAGCACATCATTTTGCAGCTACTCCACTGGTGGCTGAGATTGACTTCACAAAATCTGGAGTTTCATGAGCCAAAGCAGCAAGGCCTGACTAATAATGCTCACCCTAATCATTTGCACAGGTCCAGCTCTAGCAGCAAAGCTCTCCTTCTGCTAGCTGCTGACCACAGACAAATTGCCAAACACTTGCCATTGCATGCAACTGACACTGAGGGCAGCGAAACAACATGCTCTGCACTGAGCTGCAGAATGATGGGGGAAATCCTTTCCTTTGGATACAAAGGTCTTCTCTTCTGATCAGATGATGTGGAGAAGTGCCTCCAGTCATCCAAAAAAAGAAAGCAAGGAAGTCTGATGTATGCATAGATGTGGATTGCTTCCTGTCTGCCTGTGATTCACAGGTAATATATGCTTAAATATCTTATACTTCTCTTGAGGAAAGTGAGGATGTTATCCTTCCTTCAGACAAGTCAAAGAAATGCCAGCACTTGATGTATTTTAGCCTACAGAAAATAATTGTGACACTTTTTTTAAAGTCAATACCAGCCACATGCAGTGTCCCTTTTCATAAGGCAGAGAAGAACTCAACATAAATTTCCATTACGGATGTCTTGTACATCCCTAAAATCCCAGCTCTGGCAGTGGCATCAGCCAGTACACCAGTGGCAGCTCAGAGCTGGCAAAAACCGTCATCTACGCTGTTGCAATTTGTTCTATATCTTTCTGTCTCAGCCACACCCGAGATATAATGAAAGAGCTATGTGTAGCCCATACTTATATTCTCTTTCATCACCACCAGCAAACTGCCCTGCAAGGATATGTAGCTCTCCTGGTGATGCCAAGTCTTGCTATATCTCCAGCTGCTCTTGAAAAGGAAAAGCTTACATAGGCTGCGACACTGGCAGAACACAACCCATGCTGCCGTGCTGTGTGGTCGCAGAAGGCATTTGTCTCCATTTCTCCCAGACTCTCCACAGTGCTGGCCCCAGAATCAGATGGAAGAGCCACAAAGGACAACTCCGACACCCACAGCCTACTACACGTATGCAGCACCCCAAGCTCCACGAAAATGCATCAATGCACATGCTGCTGTGGCCCCACAACAGCAGCTCACTCTGCCAAGGACATGGGACAACCCCAACAGGGCACCTTGTCACTTGTCACTGACAGTGGACACCTGACTGCACACGTGGCAGCTGCAAACACCTTGTAAATTGAATATACCTATTGAACTGCCTCTGAGCATGGATTGCTCAACTGGTCCAGAACCAGGGGCCAGAATCAACTGGACACGAGTGCTCTGAGAACTAACGTATTTTAAACATAAGCCATTATGAAGTTTAACTGCAGTACCACAGTACCGCTGCTAGAATACAACTAACAGTTTGTAAATTTTTTTCTTTTGAATCTACAATATAATGGGAGAATTAGGGTTTTAAGTATGACTTTTAATACATGCTGTATTATTATTTAATACATGCTGTTATTATGTAACATATCGCAAGTCCTTCAATTTGCCTCATGGAGTGTTAAAGGGTTTAGAAAAATAGTTTCCAAACTGGTTGCAATTCTATCTGCACTACTCTGTCTTTGACCAAGCAAAGGAAGACTGTTAGAGTGAAACAAAATGGCAAGAGATTACAGGGGTTTGCTGCAGCTGCTCCTTTTTAAGGAGCTGTCTTGAAAGTATTATTTACAGTCCTAAATCACTTTCTTTACATAGTGTGAATGACTATGAACCTCCAATTTTCTTTTTGTTTGGTTAAGAGCAATATTCTGAATTTCAACATCATTTCAACTGACAAATTTAAGACATATACATTTAACAATCAATTAACAACATTTCTGTAATCATTTGAGGCAAGCTAAGCTGTCATTTTCAAAAATTTGGTAGTCTGTACTCTCTTAAAGATGGACATTTACAATTGGAAGTCCATTTATAAAAATATCTTCTGAGACCCATCAGGTAGCACCTAATCCAACCTCAAAAGCAGTGGGGGTCAGAGGTAGGTTTGGGAACTCCAGCCCTTCATTGTGCCCCTAGCTTTTACCCTCGCACCAGGTACCAGTGAGCTCTGCTTCTCTGGTCCCTCCACTGACTGTCCTATTCCCTTCCTCATGTCACTGCCCTGCTGAGTACAAGGCCCACCTCCACACAGGCTGGGCTGGGATGTCACTGCCACAGCCCCTTCTTCCCTCAGGATACCTCACAGGATGTGTAGGAGATACTCTCCACTTCTGCTCCCAGCCTCAGCCATAATCCCAAGGCAGAGACAGCTGCAGCAGCCAAACCCCACGGCAGGATCTGGCCAGGACACAGCATTGGTGTGACCAGCACCCCTGTCTGCATGGCCACCTCCCACCTAGGGACTAAACACCGGCCATGGTAACAGGGTCACGTCAGACCTCTGTTACCTGAAAGACCATTTCCCTTCCACAACCTCCAGCCCAACACATCTTATTGCCAATAGCAACGAAGCAGTATCTGTTCACACAAAATACAGGCACTCCGAAATTGCAAAAAGAACCTCCCAACCCCTCAGATCTCAGAGTAATTAGTATGTAGACATGGAAATTCTTAATAACATGTTAACTATTGTTGGAAAGCTAATTTGTGGGAGTACTCAAGCTCCCTGTCAGCCCTGTGTATCTACTGGTTGGTATTATTTAAAAGACAAAAAGGTTTAAAGCCTTTGTCTACACACCAGCTAATTTTTTTTCAATAAATTATCTAGAACTAGAGCCAAACTGAAAAACTTATGCACCATGGAAACAAGAAACATGTCAATCTGCAATTACCTATTCTACATTCATTTGAGATCAATTTTTGCTGGAGGAGTATAGCCAAGTGGATCAGATCTACAACCTGTGTTTGTCCATATGAGATGGACAAAATTTATTTTTTGTTTCACACTCAAGTAAGTATAAATATTAACACGTAAATCAGATTGATGCCAGGGTGCACCTTAAACTGCATTACAGTCTAATGAAGGCTATAAACTTTTATTCTCACATAATTTCTTACAGAATGTCAACACTAGAATATAAAAATATTCATAGTGTTCATCTATAAATTCCACTGTGATAAAACTGCACACTGATTTCCTAAGTGATCTCATATATTCAGATTTTCTTCCAGAGTTGAAATATTGCTTGCTTGAGCCCTATGAAAGCCACTTATTCTTAACAGCTCATACTAATTTTGTATATTTTCCCATAAATGAAACACTGCCACTTTTTAAATTGAGATAATCTGTCTGATTACGGCTGAGCAAGACTACTCTAGCCTGAAGGTTTATTGTGAGTGTTTAATTCATAGCTTTTGTACCTTTCAAATGCTCATGCTCATTTGTGAAACTCTCAAAAACATATTTTAAAATCCTCAATATAGGCAAGACCCTTAAATGTACTCATGTGCTTAAGCGTCATGTGCCTCATGTTATCCCATTCAGTGGGATTCCCCAAAGCCTTACACGGCTTAAGTGCTTTTCTGTGTCAGGTTTGAAACTCTCATGTTAATTAAGTGTGCTCCAAGCAGAATTAATGGTTACGACTGCCTACAGGGCTCATGGCAGCTCCTAGGCTCTCTAAGCTTTGACTGGAAACTTTATTAAAACAGAATGAGCAGTGATAGCCCATTTTCAGTATCTCTAGCAGTATCAAAAGGCAGGCAGAGCCAGGTGACATGGAAAGGGGAGGTTTAGATGTTAATTCCAAACACAAGAAGATTCAGCATGGCAGGTGATGCAGTGGCAACTCTGCTTCTTTGCAAGAAGGTAGTAGTTGAATGGGATATGTAGCTAGCTCTTATCAAATGTTATTTCCAGTAAACCCCTGATTTCACCAGCATGTCAGGCAGCCAACCAGGGCAAGTAAAGTGCCGACATACAGGTATGACTGAACACAGTTACACTACTTACATACTAAACTTGGGGTGAAAACTCTTTCCCATTTCCACTTACAACATCCACTCAGCAGTGTGTCTTCAAATGTGCTAGGAAGAGGTTTTGTGAGGCCCAATTACATACAGCATCTGTAACTCAAACTACCCAGAACAACTACCAAAGAAAACCATCACTAGAATACAACTAACACCATAAGTCTTCACATCAGAATAATTTTCTGAAGGACACTTGTTATTCAGAAGTATTTATTTGGTTTCATATGGGCATAACTGGGTGAAACAGGAACTCAAATTATTTAATATACTCCCTTTTGGATTAAAATTCATGACTTATTAGTTGCATTTTAAATATGCACTATCTGGCACAAAGAATATGGTCTTATCAAAAACTCTCATACCAATCAATTACATAACATTTCCATAATGATACAGGAACACTGAGTGTTCTCTCCTTTATGTACTTTCTTAAATCCCATATGCAAAAAAATATGTCTTCTGTCTAGTTCTACTTGAGGCACTACCAGTCTGACATTTTGCTTTCAGGTTCTGGTAACATCAGTATTGAGATCAAAGGTATTAAAACTTAGAAAATCTGACATGTTGTGTCAAATTACAAAGACAGTATCTGAGAGCAAATAGAAGAACAGACAGACTGAATTAAGTAGCAGAAAAGGGGAAAGGAACAGAATAATAGGAGGGAAGATGGGGACAAATGTACAAAAGTCAAAGATTAAGCAAATAGTCTAGCATGATCAGATGGGTATGAAAGAAACATTAAATATAGTTGAAAGCACAAATGTAGGGCTATAAATTCATACATAAAACACATATCTACAGATAGTATGGGCATGATCCCATTAACATTTATGCACATACACAATTTTGTTTACAACATTTGCTTAAGTTAGAGGGTGAATAACATGTTCAATAGGTAGAAGGATTTGGCCTTTCACCATTTTTGCTTGTGTACATCATGTACATCTGCAAAACATCTAAGTAGGCATTTCGACTTTGAAGAAGACAGAACTTGGAAGATAATAGGACCTAAGGGAAACCTTTCCATGAAAGCTGGTGGAACTGCAGTTCTACAAAGAACTGAGAGGAATACTCTAAGGACTAATTATTTGACAATGCAACTAATGTTATTAGTTTGAAGCATAATAAAATAAAAGCTGCAGTTTGCACGGATGTGGAATACTTGTCAGAAGAAAACATCAATGTGTGAATCCGGAGTCAGGGGATCCTAATTAACCCTCTAACTGCTATCAGCAAGAAGGCTAATAGCAAGTCTGAAATGGTGTAAGCGACTTATTCTTAGGGGATTGCTTCTGCTAATGAGACTTTTAGCTTACCTCAGCTGTGTTTATAATAATGAGGCACCTTTACAGGGTGATAAGCAACTGGTTTGCCTAACAGCAGACACTGTTGTGAATCTCATGAGTGACTTTTCCCTGTGATACAAGTTATTTTCTTCATTCTATAGATAAGAAACTAAATGTCACTTGCCATGAACTATTGGCAGGGTCAGGGATGAAGTTTATGGATCAAGGACACTTAGGATGACAGCACAATTTTCCTCTAGAAGATGACATCTGATACTCTAAGGGGAATAGTGTTTTACAGGCTGTTCAAAAACATGAAGTGTGAAAAAAACCAAGAGATCCGTCTTTAGTAATACAATCATTAAACTTCTTACAAGGTATTCTCACTTTGAATCTACCAAAAAAGGCATTTAAAGGCATTATTTGAGCAGTCAAAACCCCACAATCTTTCTTCTCCAAGAGTTTCTGGCTGTGGACTACCAAAATGGTGCAAAATCTCAGTATTACACATATGGGTACTCAAAATACATGGAGCTAGAACTTCCCAGTACTACTGTTATCCTGCCAGAGCACCAGATTCTCTCTTCTCAGACGGTTCGGCAGACTTCTAGGCTGCTATCCTATCATCTCTATTCCCCTCTGCCAGCACTGCACCTCACCTTCACTTGTAACACTGGAAAGATGCAACAAATATGCTTTCACAAGACTAAACATAAATGACAAACAATAATAAAAACAACACATTTTAGAACAGTCCTCAATGTAGCTACATCAGTCTTACTTTTTAATGTCTCCAAGGTATCTATGTGTGCAGCTAGAAATACTTTTACCAAAATCAAATTACTCATCCAGCACTATCCACAGCAACTATTTATACAGGACTTCCCTGTGAAATACATTATTTGTTTTCTAAATAGTATGAAATAATCCATTGTTTAAATTATTTCAAATAAAATGCTTGGAATTTGCAAACTAATGCAACACATCAAGTTTACTTACAGAAAGGATGGATTTCAGAAGTCGCAATATTATGAGTTTTGCAGAAAATGCGTTTTCCTTGAAATGGTACTTAAATATCCTTGAATAAGGAATTACCTTTAGCCTATAAAATATAATTTCTGGCAACACTCCCTAAAGTAGAACACGCTTGCCTCTAAAAATAAGCCACAGTGCTGTCAGCAGCACAGATTACTTTTTTTCTGGTGAGGGAGTCCGATGCATCCAGAAATGACTGCAAGAGGAGACGACAAAGTGACTCCAGCAGCGGGTTCAGCCGCTCAGCTGAGTGGCAGCAACACAACCATAAGGCTGCCAGCGCCTGTGGCCATCACCCATGAGGGGCACTGGCCACGGGTGTCAGTGGGCAGCTGGTGGCATCCCCTGTGGCAGAGAGTCTTGGGGAGCAGCTCCTTGCCCTGAGATGAAGGCACTGCTGTGGCCACCCTGAATGGGATGGGGGGCAGGGGGTGTATTTCTCTCTGTGTGTGTAAATATGCACATGTGCTTGCTTTCATATACATATGTGCGTATGTGCATATATGCAAATATATATATATTATATATCTATACATACACATATATATATATATATGCACACATATATAGAATCATAGAATCACAGAATACGCTAAGTTGGGAGAGACCCATCAGGATCATTGAGTCCAACTCCTGCCCTGCACAGGACCCCCCAAGAATCACCGTGTGCTTGAGAGCATTGTCCAAACACCTCTTGAACTCTGTCAGGCTTGGTGCTGCAACCACTTACCTGGGAAGCCTGTTCCAGTACCCAACCACCTTTTCCTCATACCTAACCTCAGCCTCCCCTGGCACAGCTTCAGGTCGTTTCCTCGAGTCCTGTCACTGGTCACCAGAATGAAGAGATCAGTGCTTGCCCCTCTGCTTCCCCTTGTGAAGATGTTGAAGACTACAATACGCACACTCCTATAGATATGTGTGTGTGTGTGTATCTGTGCCTGTGTCGCTCAGCGTATGTCCCTGTGCCACCCTGGCACCAGCCCTGGGCAGGGCTGACCCCGCAGCCGCCGCCTCTCCCGCCGCCGGAGGCCCGAGGCGGGCGGGCCTCTCTCGGTACGCCCGGGGGCGGCCTGTGCCCCGCGCTGCCCGCCTGCACACCCCGCCGGGCGGGAGCCCCTGGGTTGGCCCGGCCCGGCCCCGGCACAGCCTTACCCTCGCCACTCTCCTTCTCCGCCATGGCAGCCGCCGGCGCTGTCGCCATGGCGACGCGGGCCTGGCCGAGCCCAGGCGGGCCCTCTCCCGCACACATCGGCGGGGTGCAGGGCGTCGCTCTCCGCTGGGCTAAAGAGATGGAGAACGTGCCCAAACCTCATATCCGACCCCCACTGCACCCCACTGCCCTTCCAGGCAGGAATCAAGTTAAACCTGCCACTTAAACCTGACACTTCAGAGGACTACATTTCTCTTAAAAATAAGAGTTTTGCCAGCAATTGCAGAGATTTCCGTGTATCTCAGGTTTAGAAAGTGAAAGAACATTTTATTCTAAATACCACTGCACCGAAACAGCTAAAACATTCTGTCTTAGTGATATTAAATAAAACTGTGTAGTTTAAATTTAGCTGTGTGTTTTAGCAGACAGCGTTGCAATGCCTGGTTCTTCTGACTCTAAAACAACTGTGAAAATAGAAAAATATAAATATTAATATTTTGGCAAGATGCAATCATATTTTCCTAGAGAATAAATATTTATGAAATCCTTAGGACTAAAACCTTGTCCTCACCATAACAGGTGCTTGTTTGTCAGATATTAAATTTTTGCAAAGCCCGTGTGGACGACTGCTCCTCACACATTCATTTCCACCTCTCGGTTACAATGTTCCCAGTATTCACAGAAGCCTGAAATTTCAAAAAACACATTGAAGCCAAAGACATCTTCTCTGCTTTAAAAGAATCACTATTAAAAAAACATTTTAGCATTTGTTATTTGCCTTTCAGCCGTTGGGGTTTTTTTTGCATTTTTATTGAATGTGGGTCTGAATAAAGAGGGTATAATAGATACCCAAGAGAATACATCTTTACTCTGCTGGGAAAACAGCTGATTATGCTCTCTAACAAAGCTGATCTCTCAGAAAGGTTATCTACTGACTTGAGCAGTTTATTAAAGTAACTAAATATTTCAAATCACGTGTTTGACTACAGGAGGAGCACAGATTTGTTTCCTCTCAAACTGATAACAGAAATTTTTGTGAGAACAGCATGATAGCTGAATTTAGAGGATGCAGTGGCAGCAGAATGAAAGACCCTTATCTTTCAGTCTCACAGGGGTCCCATTTCTTATTCCCTCGACCCCTCCACACAGAAAACTTTTGTCTTTCCTGATTGTAGGCATGTGGTGGTAGATCAATCACATGTCTGAAACTGAAGAAAAGTGTGAAATACGTTGTTTTGGCAAGGATGGAATTTTCCTATCTCTTCCCTCTCCTACCCCAAATGTGGAATTTTATATTGCATATTGTACCCAGCATTAGATTTCTTATGCCATTTTCCAGATCACCTAATTAATCATTGCACACTTACAGCTCTTCTACAAATGCTACACTGATTCAAGTGTTTACTACATATCCCTGAAAAAAAAGCTTTAAAAAATCCTCTTCTGATTATTCAGGTTTTCATGATAAATCCATGCCCAGAATAAGAACAGCTTTCAGCTTTAAAATAAATACAAATATTGCTTATTGTGCAAATTTATTGAGATTATTGTGTGTTTACAGTAGCCTTTGAATTGAATTAAGTCACTGCAAATGTGATGTGAAAAGATGGGAACTCCACTCAGGCATCGACCTGTAACATCTTCCCTGCAATTTCACCAGGGCTCGCACTTGACTTTCCTCGCTACACTGTTGTTTCCTCCAAGAGAGATGGTAATGAAAGGAGTGTACAAAAGCTGATGAAGAAAGGGGAAATCATGAAATATGCTACAGAGATGACACGTCATATACACCACAACATCTATGTCCCATTGCAGCAGCCAACTCCAGCCCACGTGAGCTGCTACTATAGCTCCTTGGGGAGAGTGTCATTCTAAGTGTATAAAGGTATTGCTCAAACCCTGGATGTTTGTACTTGTTAAGTTTGATACCTTTAGCCTAGCTGAAGAATCTTCAGTGACTCAGAGCTCATATTAATTTCAGCGAACAGTATTTTGAGCTGTCCTGTCTGTGCTGTTGAAATTCCACTCAGGACAATTACTGTAAATCAAAGTGCTTCATTTGCATTGTCTGCTCCAGCATGGAGTTTCCTTTTGCTTCCAGTAGCTTGAAGCCAAGTGTCAGCACCTGTTTCTCCTTCTTCTCCCAACTCCTGACACACAGGGCTCTGATATCTTGGCTGTCTCCAGCAGCAGAACAAAATATGGAATGAGAAAGCACTTCAAAACAAGAACTCACTGCTTTAAAATTTCCTGGCAACATATCTTGAAAAATCTATGTAGGAAAAAAATGTTAACAATTATAATGCAGATCAAATATTGGACCTAAACCACATGGCTGTTTCCCTTCTAACTTAATGCACAGATATCTCAAACCAAGGGTATGAGTGGGCTGAAACAACTAATCACATTTTGGCACAGACGAGTACAAAAGGAAACCCAGAACTACTAATTCAACAGCTTGAAATATCAGCTGCTGCATGCAAGATCTTTACAGAGCTTCTCTGAAGAGAACATACCCTTTTAAAATTGTAATTTTTAATTTAAAAAATGTCAGAAAATATCTCAGGGAAAATATGGAAGGATCCAGCATTACTGATACAAAGCCTGGATCCATTGGAGTCTGATAGACATAAGGTACCCTTACTTTTGAACCTAATTTAATCACATACATTCCTGTTAGCTATCAGAGTCCTATCACACATTTTGCATATTTTCCATGCATATGTTCAGAAATGTTATTCAGCAATAAAAAACAGCTCTAAAATGGGAGAAGTGACGTAAAAGATAAAGCAGTTCAAGGAGGTGTAGTAACATCCTAAGAAGGAGTGTCCCCCCTGGCTTCAGAGCTGCAGCATTTGGATACAAAGATGTATTGCTGAAGACCTTCACTATAGGACTCCCTCTGTGGGTCCTTGGGGACCCTGTAACTGAAGGCACAAAGAAGCATATTCATTTGCTCTTCTCAAAGAAAGTAGGTGGATAACTGTAATTCTGTGACAGGACTCTACCTGTAACTCCTCTGCAGCTAAATGGGTACATGGGTAAATGTACTACTCAGCAGGCATTTCCATGTTGCAGTACCCTTTTTAACCAATGTGACATGAATGACCCAAGTGCATTTGGCACCTTCATTCCAGTCTTTCTCTGGGATTAGCAGCTGATTTGTGTCACTCAGAAACAAACTCTTCAAAACAGAGTATTATCTAAACATCTGTTTGCCCAAATACACACCAAGCAGATAAAAATGAAAAAAAGACTCCGTTATTCCTTGCCTCTGCTGTATCTTTCCGTACAGAATTTAGGTAAATTACACTGAGAGCAGTTACATCAGTTCCTTGATGTGTGGGAAGGAAGACAGCTTCTCCTCTGGCTTGTTCTCTTTGTAACAGTAGGCTTTGATCCTCTGTTTGGACCAGAAGAAGAGAAGCCTAGGAGGATTCTATCCCTAGGACTGGGTAGAGACAGACATATAGGCATGCCCACCATTATCTGCTCTACCACTGACCTCCTCTGGGCTGCTGGTATGTTTATATTAACCTTATCTGTCAAAACTTTTGTTTCTTTGTAAAAAATAAGTCTTCCTGTTCTCACCTACAGAATAGCAAAAAGCACATAAATTGGCAGGGGAGTTCCTTTACTTTTTCTACAGGTCATAAACCTAGAAAGAAAAAATCTGATCACTTAAATAAAATGTCAACACACAATTCCCTGACACATACAGAATTCACCAATGCTGAAAGGGGAAGATCCAAGTCTTGCTCTTCCTTTCCTGTTGGTGGCTGCACAACCTCCTTCTACCTTGTGCTGGTTCTACCACTCACTGAGAGCAGATATGAGTCACTAAAGTACTAAAAAAACAATACATCAAAAAATGAATAGTATTCTGCCGTATTAAGAAATTCAGAAAAGGGTCTGACAAGCATCTCAATCAGCACATCCAGGAAGTTGGACCATGCAATTAGAAGAGAGGGAGAAATAGAGAGGAAGGCAGGAAGGGTGAGATATTCTTTTACAGAGAGAAGGCTCAGTGATTGGCTGAGTCTGTAAGTAAAATACAGAAGGAAGAAAGCGGAAAAATCAGGTTTGAAGTCTGCTTATAATAGCAGCACCTCAAACCCTTCTCAGTCCACAGGATTGCTTTGGAAGTGTCCTGGTAAATATCTAACATGTACAGCTATGGATCTGTTGGATCTTTTGCTCTTCCTGTCCAACTTCAACAAAGTTGCACTTGAGGAAAAGTGACTGAACATACATTAAAAATGAGTTACTAGGGGAAAAAAGCATTTTTTACTGCAGCAATATTCTTCAATGTCAAGGAGTTGCTCACAGTGCTCGGCCTCTGGGACTACGCCTAAAGAGCTGCAGCAGGAAAAAGCTCTCTCTTTTATATGTAAGTGCCAGGATGCTGTTCCCCATCCCACCCAGGCACAAAAACGGCCCTAGGGATCCATATATTTTAACCTTCAGACTTTATTACCATTAATTATATCTAGAAGTGAAGCCAGGATCCCCGAGAACACGGTAGAAGGAACAAAACACAATCATCCATCTGCCTAGCAACATGGGTTGCCATGAGTACTTCTCCCTGTGCTCCACAGGCAGCAGGGGCTCACCACTGAGCACCGAGCCAAGTTCAAGGGCCCCGTACTGGTAAAGAAAGCCTGCTTCCTCAAACGAAGACCTTGGAGTCTATATCCAAGATGCCTGTGTTCCTCTGGAGCCTAGAGGATATCGGCCAGCAGCCTGACATTCAGGAATGAGAGATTTTTGGAGTAATGAGATGAGGTCATTGAAACCCCTCTTGCAAGAGACAAAAGCAATGATGTTGGCAACATAGTGCAAACTCCATTCTTGCCTTCCCTGTTTCTTTTGAAAAAGTTCTTCGCATGTTTCAACACCATGCCAAAAAAAAATCCCAAATAACATCCTAGCAAATTACTGAATTTAAACACTCAGGAAGAAAGGAAGAAAAATCCCTGAGTGGTACTGAACACATGGAAATACTCTATAATGTCCCTATCTCGGGAAATCCTTGAATCACAAACCATTTGTAGCAGGCTGAGGCCCTCTAATAAGGTGGTTATCTGGAAACTGTGTAAAAATAGAGATACATGAGGAAAACACAAAATCAAAAGTTCCAGACTGATATTTAGACAGGTGTAATTGAATGGTGCTCTGGGTGGGAATGAAAGTTATTAAAAAGCAAAGCCTTGCCGATGAGTCTCAAGGTTCAGAAAGGACTCCCCTTGCTTTTGAAATTCCTTCTGAGAGAGGAGTCTGGGTGAGGCTGAATCCTACCTTAGCCTCAGACTGTGTTAACAGTTTAAATTTAAAGGAATTATAGAGGTATTATTAAACTACTTTGTCCTGCAGATTTTAATGACTGGCAAAACAGACATATTTATAGAAATGAATTTATTATGACAAATTAACAAACAGTTGAACAGACAAAAGATCTTAATCACAATTATTTACTACACGATATAAACACTAAAAATCTACTAGTGGAGTATAATATAGCATAAAGCAGTATAGTGCCCTGTAACAAAGCAATTATTGAAGCAGTTATATTAAAGTTGGCAAAACCAAATTATTATTAAGTAAAGAGGTGATGTAACTCACCCATACCAACCCTTGTAGAAAGATCTCTTTCTCTCAACCTCCAGGAGTATCCTTGGGGGGCATCCCCAGCCCAAGGGAGGAATCTCCACAGACACACCCCATGAAAGGTTATGTCAGGAGAACCTGACTGCAGGATAGGGGACTGGACTTCTATAGTATAAAATGACTGACTGTTAGTCACACCTTTACAGGCCAGCTATCAGCTTATCTGTCAGACTTCAAAAATCAAGGTGTGTATTCAAAGTGTGGTGAACCTGGATGATTTTACCATAATTAACACCAAGACCATAATTAACACCCTGGCTCCAGCAATTGATCTTGCATGATAGCCTGATTGACAGCTTGATTAGATTCTAGGTCTTATGCTTTAGTGTGGGTCTATCCTGCGACAAATGGGAATGTTGAACGCTGGAATTTTATTTATGTTACCAACATTGTGAAGCTAACCTTTTTAAAAAAGCTCTTACTTTGTTGTTTGTTACATCATAACATGCAATTTAAGGGTATATAAAGGCCATAGCATAGGTAAATTGGTCCAAAGTAAATTTTACAAGGCTGTCAGCCATGACACAGGATGAGAGAAGGAACTGAGGTTATACATCTGAATGATCGGATATGGCACTTAACCGCTTTACATCAGGCATGATAAAGTACTTTTTAATAGTTAGGAAAATCCCTGTGGCTTATGAGTAACATAACTACTTTCTTTTAGATCGTCTGTCAAGATCATTTGGGCATAGAGATGTTGCTATACTCACTAAGTAATAATCAAAACTAAACTGAACGTGGGCATAGAAAATCCATCAAGCACCTCTGATTATTCTGCTTTCTTCAGAATGCAAATTTTCATTTATTAAAAAGAATTCTAGACCATCTGCTTGTGCAGATAATGTTTGGAGAACTGATGTAGCAATAACCTTTTAAATCTACGGTAGGACAGTAATTGAGAAAGCCATATTCCATTAATGTGTTCAGGATTTTACTTTACAAGTCTGACCCCACTATCTGCTCATGTTAAGTCCAGAATTTCAGTGGGAATAAGGTTAAGGTCTGGGGGACTGATCTTAATTGGATTCACAATTTATTCGTCTCCACTGACACAAGTGGCACAGGATGAAGACTAGTTTTATAGCATAAGTATCAACTCAGTTCTCATTCATCTCAGTGGTTTTTTATTCAAAGGGCTAATTGTGTGGCTAGCTTGTTTTCCCAGGTTCATGGGTTTTATTTATTACTGAAAATATAAGCTTTAACTTGGCAGTTATTAAAATTCAATTCCATCTTTTTAAAAGGTTCTCTCTGATCTAACTAGAGATACTATACAGGGTATGTTTTGTAGACTTTCCCATATAGACTTACTATTGTAAAATTAAAGTTACTTTGAAATAAAAATACACTTCGTTATTTTAAGGGGGGGGGGGGGGGGGGGGGGGGGGGGAAGGAAGAGAACTAAAACACATTCCAGAAATATTTTCTCTACCTTCAGAATAAGAAAGAAATTGAACTCCTATTTGATTCCCTTGTGAGGGATAGGGCACTTTGATGCACTGTGGCCAGAAGATACATAGCTGTACTAATGAACATTGCATCTGTTCTCAGAGACTGCGTGTTGGCTACAAATGTAAAATATTCATACCACAATAGATTGTTACACTGTCCAAAGCTGAAGTTCAGCCAAATTTACCAGGAAGAACTGACATTTTGCTGTATTCTTCATTCTCGGGAACTGAAAAAAATAAGCCATCAAAACCACTCCTCCTCTTGTAAATTTTCCAGTGCATCTATTTAGATATGGCATAAATCTAGAAATAGGAAGGGACTACCGCACCATTTAGACACAGTAACTCAAACTAAGAGCAAAGTAACAAATACTTTGGGTTGGTCAAGTTTTCAGAGACACTGTGCCAGGGCAAGCAGAGGCATTACCTCCTTCTGTATCACCTTCTTTGCCATGCCCCAAGGCATGGCCATGAAAGGATCTGAGTAGGAAGCTGATTCAGCTAAAAAATACTTTTTTTTTTTTGTGGTTGTGGTTACCAGGTTGTGAGCTGGGCTAGTGTAGCAGAAGAAGCAGTGACAGTACAATGCACAGGGGCTGAGGAAACACAGATCTGCCACCGAGGAGCAGCCTGAGACTTTTGGTCCAATCCTCCAAGAAGTGGCTTTTGTTCCATCACTGGCTTGCCTTGTCCCAACTCACATGGCTGCTGTCTTGAACTATCTTCTCACCATGCTCCATTCACACAGAGGCTCACTGAGGAAGCAAAAGCAGGGCTTAGAAAAAGAAACTTAACAATTTCTTAGACTAGCTGGAGGGATAAAAACAAACAAACCACCAGTGGGTTTGGACATATAATCCCTTTATTTAGCTCTGAAACAGAAATTGCATCCCTTCAACAGAGTACCGTGGTCATCACTTTCAAATAGATTTAGCTTTATTATGTTACATCATTTGGACTATTGGAGTGAAATGGCTAGTTGGTACCTGCAAGGTATAGGTGATTGTTTGCAAAGGAAAACAGGTAAGGACATTAACCTTATGGGGCAGAAAGAAAAGCAGTTATCACACGCAGAGCCCTAAGGAGCAGGGAAAACTGCAACATACTAAACTGATTCTAACAGATACTGTAAATAGAGGCAAATAAAGGAGACTTAACAAGAAGAGGCACTTAAATATTCCAATAAAGCCATTTAAATTGTCTTCAGCATGGACATTCAGAGCTGTATGAATTTATGAAACTGTGCAATGAACGGGGCCAGAGAAATGACAAACAAATAACCCAGGAAAAATAACCCAGGAAATACAAATAGGCAACAAAGTACTAATGGGCTTTTTCTCCATGAAATGAATTCTCATTTGCTGAATAGCCACATAAATACTTGCACAGAGTACAATGGTGAGTGACAACTGCTTAACCTATGGTTGCTGATCAGTTGCTGGTTAGACACATTGATCATACACAGATCAGTGTGTAAGATTATTCCAACATATAAAATTTAGCAGCACAGGAAAGAGCCATGGCTAAGATTATGCAGGACAGTGAAAATGAACTACTTAATACATGCATAAGTTTTACCTGATAATTGAATTTTACAAAGTGGAAATATAAGTTTAATAAACCACCTGAAATTGAGGATCTGTAAATCCTGGATAGGTAACTTCACAGTTCTATGTCATTGGCAGCATGATTTACCCTCAGGAACAGGATGGCTATGAAAATAAACCTAGAAGTGATATCACAGTGTGAGATAGTTATTTTCTTCTAATTGTTTATTGAAGTATATAATTAGAACACAATTTTTGTCTGGTTTATATATACTTTCATGATACGACAGTATTTATTGGCCCTGCTGTATACATCTTTATCACCTTGAGAGCTATAGTTACTGTCAGTTCACATTAACTCAACCAGACAGAGTCCAAGAAGGAGAATAGTTTTTAACTAAACCGCAAGTTCTGGAAGCCTGAAGACCAAATGTTGCTGTGGTGATTTGAGGCACTACTGTTGTCTCTTGGTGACCTTACATTCCACTGCCAGCTAGCATCTCCCCCTCAGACAGTCAGGGTGTTGTCTTGTTGCTAATTATGCTAAAACCATCCTGGTTCATCAAACTTTGAATACACACCTAGATTTTTGAAGTCTGATTTGACAGATAAGCTGACAACTGGCCTGTAAAGGTGTGACTAGCAGTCAATCACTTTATACTATAGAAGTCCAGTCCCCTCTCCTGCAGTCAGGTTCTTCTGACTTCACCCTTCTCTGAGGGGTGGAGATTCCTCCCTTGGGCTGGGGATGCCCCTCAAGGATACTCCTGGAGGTTAAGAGAAAGAGATCTTCCTACAGGTGTTAGTATGAGTGAGTTACATCAAGGCTTTGCTTTTTAATAACTTTGTCTAAGCCTTCCACTCCCACTGAGACAAAGCCTTCCTTTCAGTGGTGCCACCACCACTCTTCCTGCTCCCATAGTGAAATACCTGCACACTAGAAGTCCAGGCTTCACAGACATGTAGACAGATCCACGATCGCCAGATCACAAGACACTAAACTGACCACTTTGTTGATCTCTAGCCCTGACACCAGCAAGTTTAACAAGGTCAAATAACCAGGTGGTGCAGCAACATGTTCTCCTTTCTAACTGATGGTCAGATACGTACAACCTTCACAGAATCTCAGAATAGTTAAGGTTGGAAGAGATCACCGATGGGGTCACCTGGTCCAACCTCCCTTGGTCTCCCCAGCAAGCCTGCATGGCTACAGTAGTCTTTTCGCTAAGCAGTTTATCTATGAAACCTCCCAAAATGGCTACCAGAAATCTGTCAGGATGCTCACAAGCTGATCTGGTAACCATGGAGATACACATGATTCTTCTGATCTAAAATTTGACAAGTCTGAGAACCTCTTGTTCTCCTAAACAACTCTAGCAGCCAATTTTTTGAGTAAATTTTCAGAAGTCCAGTCTTCCAAAGTAACTGAAGACCGAAGACATCTTCAGTAAATATGACACACAAAGGAATAAAAGAGGGTTTTGCCTTTGTGGGATTATTTTGATTCATTAATAGAAGCAAGAAGCTGATTTTCAGAGCTCTGTTTTTATCACTTTCCAACCTATATTCATTGCCATGAAATATGAATGCATAAAGTTATCAGCCTAAAGCTATTGGCTTCCCCATAGATTTGAGAAATGAGAAACACAGAGGAGAATCTCTGATTTGAGACTTGGAAAGAAGTAAATACCCATCTCTTTTTCTCAGTAGAGACAATCTTCAGTAATACCAGAGTTAAAAAGGAGGCAGGGGTGGGGATGAGCTCCATAAATTCACATATCACTCAAAGCTCCAGACCTGGCATTTCATCTGCATAAGGTGTGGTTGGCTTTGAAGGGGCCACTGCCATCAGCAGCAACGCAATGGTTGGGAAGATATCTTCTGCTTTTAAAAGAACCATCATCAAATTCTTTTTTTTCCATCCTCCCCACATCCTTCAGTAGCCTGGTGGATTTCAGCAGATAAGAGCTGGTTTTATATTAAGCATAAGATTTCACAGACAAATCTATCTTGTAAGAGCCCTTTCTTCTGTCAACTTCGTGATCACAAATAATTGCACAGAATTAATCACATTGTCACTTGGAAATCAAGAATAAAAGTGCTAATATCTAGAAGCTGGAGAGAGCATACGTGTTATCTACTGAGAAAAATATGTTGGCTTTTGTGATGAGGCCAGCTTCAGAGAAGAAACAGGATAAAGGAAAAAAAGCTGGTTTTAAGCTTTCATTTAAAGATTTGCCATCTGAATGCTCTGCATTAATTTCCTTTAAAGCTGAACAGTTATAACATTATTTTCTCATGTAATTGCTTATTTTTCAAGTGTTTTGTCAGGTTTTGTGCGTTTTTTCCTTTTATTTTACTCTTAATTGCCTTTTTTGTGTCAGTATATTATGATTTCACAGTGCTATCCATAACAAAAGCATCAGAAACTTTCCCATGTGGAACAAACTGGTGATTAAAAAAAACTTTCTAGATATTGTGGACAATCTGATTCTTCTCTGTTTTGAAGGTGTGAGATCTGTGCTTGAAGTGCATGCCTGTTTTCAGTCCTTTTTAATAATACTTTTGGTTATAAGTTCTTCCAGTTTGTAAATGATAGATAAGTTCACTGTAGTCAAACAGCAAACAGCTCTTATTTTATTTCAGAAACACTATCCTCTCTATGAAAACAGTATTGTTAGAACAGTTCCCTGTTAAGACTGGCATGCTGTGCTCACCCTGCTTCCTACTTTCTTAACTTCTGCTATTGAGGATCTCTTACTTTGCTTGTGTGCAGAGCAGGAGAAACACAGAGAAACTGCCAGGCAGTTCTGTTTTCTTTTGTATGAAAAAGAATTCATAAAATCCAGAATCTCATTGAGGCCCTGACCCTGTAATGAACTCAGCAGAATCACATGGGTCCTGGGACGTAGGAAAAGCTGTAGGATTGAAAGCCCTGTATTGCAAATACTGATAATTCAGGACACTGCACAAAACACGATGGCCTGATGTTATTTAAAAGGATAGCTTGCTTTATGTTCCTATCAGAAAATTTCGGTTGGATACTTTAAGAGCTTGTTAACTCTTGGATTAGCAGAAAGGCTCTAGAAAACTTTTGACCCTTTTCCTCCCGATGGCTTTGCTGGCACTGTTCCTTTAAAGCAGCGTGACCTGATGGGATACCTGGTTGTGGTTTATAGTACGTGCTGGAAAAGCTGCCTGCCTTCTGGCCAGGATGAGCTCCCGGGACTGTTCTTAAACTGTGGATGCCGGACAGCAAGGTTAGGTGACGGTGCTTTTCCTCTGATGCTTATTGTCAAATAATTGTTCTTAGGGAATTTGCAGGGGACTGAGTTTTTTGATGCTTTCCGAGGAAACTACCTGTGGTTATTTGCTAGCAGTTACTCTACTGTGTTGCCAAAAGAGTTTCTGTTGTCCTTAAGTCTATCATATGAAATGATGCTGGTTCTTCTCAGTTTGAAAAAAAAAAATACGAAAGGCTGAGCAAATTTGCTCCAGCAGAGTGGGTTAAAGAGCAGTCTATGACAAAATGACTTTCTTTCCAGGGGGCATTCTACAATGAGGTTAACTCAACTGGATAAAATGCAGTTTCCTAAAAAGAATCAACTGACCAAACTTCTGTTCTCTTCCTTTATCCTGCTGGTCTATATTTCTTGATTTAAAGTTGATATCATGTACACTCTTTAAGTGTTGCTAATGCTTGAGCTGCTGTTCCCTGGTGCATAGTTAGTTTTCGTGTATTTTCCTGAACTCATGCATGTGTGATGCGAGGTGAGTGGGCAGAAAGAAAAAGCTCTATTTCCTTCTCTCACTCACTGTGTGGAGGAGTTTTCGTTTTCTTTTCTGAGCTGACTTCTTCTGGGGCTTCAGAGAAAAGTAGCTGGACTTTGCGATACTGCTTCCAAAGAGCAAGACTGCAGGAAAGGCAGTTTTGTACTTTCCAAGTTATTTTTTGGTGCTTTGGAGTCTGCTTAGCAGACCTCCGGATTTTCTAACAGCTGCCTTGTAGGATCACCAGAGCAGTGCCTAAACAGGGAAAGCTACATGGCACTTAGCTTTTTCCCCACTTTGTTTCTCTCTTCTTTTTTTTTTTCCCTAATGTGCTGGACTTGTTTCCTATATAGAAAGTAGTGCTGGGGAGAA
The DNA here is from genome assembly GCA_013397135.1 of Pachyramphus minor. Lineage (NCBI taxonomy): Eukaryota > Metazoa > Chordata > Aves > Passeriformes > Tyrannidae > Pachyramphus > Pachyramphus minor. The sequence goes on along the minus strand of VYXB01002609.1, from coordinate 1,095,911 downwards.
GTTTGAGGTACTGCTTCTCTCTGCATGTAGTTCTCTTGATGCTGTAGAACTTCAAAACAAATAAGCGATCAATTCATGAATTAATGAATATTCAAAAATAGTTTGCTTACTCAGTTTTGCCCATCACAGACTTAAGGTATGAAACTGGACCATGGTGGTACCTTTTGTTAGCATACAATATTCTTATAAATTTAGGGCACTCAGGGGATTTTGTTTAGCACAGCTTTCCCAATCTGTAGAAGCCATTCTTTGTGAACTGAGGGGACAGATGAAATAGCCCAAGAGCTGGCAGTGCTCTGGTGCTACTTTTCTTCTTTGACCAAAACATCTCAAGAAGGAAAGGAGAAAGATGTATTGAAGAGGTTTAAAGAGTAAAATTATGATAGGTGTGTACTATGTGTACTACGGAGGGTGTAGAGTCCCAGAACAGGAGGGAAAAACAATTCAAAAAGATAGTAATCTGGACATTAGTGGGTGTTGGTTTTTTTGAAGTTAGACTGAACAGAAAAGTTGCATTAGGCGAGAACTGGTCTATTGGTTGCCTGTTGTGAATTGTCCTGTCACCTGCACTTTTTGCATCTGTCTTCCATGACTGTTTGGGTTTAGTTACATATATTGACCATATGTGTCTTCATAAATGAGCAGAAAGGTACACTGGAGCTCAACCTTAAAACCTACTTATGATTGTTTTAATAGTCCCTTAGAGAGATTAATTGATACTCTCTTGAAATGCTTGTTTCACATTGTCTTCTCGGAAGAAAACTGTATTTTTTGGAAGCTGATTTACAATGCTACCTCCTCTTTCACAGACTGACTGCTGTGCAGAGGAGTTTAGTCTGTCTAAATTTCCAGAGTTCACAGCTCCACTCTAGTAAATGTGTATATGTGGCAAGTTACAAAAAAAAATCTGAAGGAACTGCAGATGTCTGACTTGTGGAGCTGAATATCTTCTTATGAACTAGTTCATATGTAACACTCAAGAATTGTGTAGTCAGTAAACTTCTGTATGGTTCTGAATAAAGCCAAATGAATCCTGGCTTTTATGTTGGAGAATGCAGCCTTTTTTTCCAAGGCCAGGCTTAGAAGCTGTAAGTCTTAGAATGCTCTGAATTGAGAAACTGTTTCTCAGAAACTCATGGGCTTGGGCTTCTTTTTTTTTTTAAGTAAGAAAAGTTACTTATTGAAAATGGGGAAAGAGGGATTCTTGTTGCTATGGGGTCAGTGAGTGCTTGCCCTTTAAATGGTGACAAACATGGATTGTGGCTGATTCGTGATGTCCTAGTGTAGCTTTGCAGTACTTCTGCTTGGTGGGATTGTTCAAATACTTCATCCAGCAAAGGAAAAACAAAATAGCATCAGGATCTTAAAAAGGATTTGTGTACTGACTCTAGACTGACAGCCCAAAAGGTATATAGCACAAAGTGTAGTAAGAGAAAGGTGCTACTGAGGAGAACTGGCTAACCAAACCGATGCCAGAAAGCTCAATTTCAGTCCCTTTAATGCTGTTAGATCTACTTGTAATCAGGCACTAACTACCCTTAGGTCTGAAAGTGTCCTCAGGACGTGACTGATCTAGTTCCTCTGCAAATAATAGGCCTTACTGTGACATATGACCACCTCATTTCTGAGACGAGTTGAACTCCTTTGATATTAAAATATCATGGAGAGATTATAGATAGTACAAGGCAAGGTCAAGGTAGTTCAGCATCCTGACTCTGATAGTGAGCAGTAGTGCATGTCAGGCAAAGAGGAGCACAGGGTAGCAGGAGTGGTGTTTCTTCAAAACAAACTCCCAACCTCCTGGCAGATAGAGCCTAAAGATATTCTCTAGAGATAGAGCCTGCCTATGGAGATATATAGATAGGGGGGTTCTTTGGGCTAGGAAATCATCTGAACTGACCCTTTGTCATGCAGCCTGACTTCTGACAAATTAGCACTTGAAAAATGTCTGACAATTTCTGACTGGCTCTGATAGTGATTAGTGAAGATTGGGCAAAAGGAAAGATAAAAAGGAAGAAACAAAAAGACTTGTTCCACTTGCTGCTTGCTATCATAAAAGGCAGCAGAGTATTGCAAGAATTATATTATCTTTTAAAGTAATGGTATGTTGAATGTGGAACTCTGAAGGCAACTGAGGGTAGATGGGTTAAGGACAGGCAGAAGAGACCAAGAACATGGACCAGTGATGGTTAGATATAGGGTAAAGCATGAGAAGAAAAGCCAGAAAGGGACAGACAAGGCTGTAAGAGAACAGAACAGGGAAAGATAAATGCCTGTGTTCTCCTGCAACACTGATGGTTCACGGAAAGGTTCAAAACCCAGGTGGGATGGACTCTTGAGACTGTTCAGTCCCCTTCTGAAAGCCTGCTCTTCTTTTTGTTACCTCTTTGTGACTGATCTTGGCAAACTGGAGGAGGAGAGAGATTTGGAAGGACTAAGGGATGCATAATGGGAAGAACATTAAAGGTGAGGAGATCAACTAATTAAAGTCTAAAGAAGTGAGGGAAACCAGAGCAAGGGATCTATTGAAGGTCCAAGTCCCACAGGGAGGATCCCAAATTACATTTGCGAGGGGAGACTGGTTTGGAGAAAAGAACAGTTTAGATTAGAAAGTAAGACAGTTAGGAGGAAAATGTTATCTGATGGTAAAAAGTGCATAGGATTGCATGTTATATATGGGGAGATGTCACTTCTAATTTAAATGGAAAGGAAGATTTTTATTTTAATATATTCTGAGACAAAAGAAAACACAATTTTAATGAAGGAATACTTGTGGTTATCAGCAATGATGTTTTGTTTTTCACGTGGCCATCATCATACAAGTAGCAGCTTTGCAAATCAAAGTTTAATGTGCTTTCTTCTAGAACTTTCTTGTTTCAGGAGTTCGCATTACCAAACACTATTTTTTGACATGGCTGGCATCTATTTATCTGCATGGCCTATGAAAAGCAGAGTTGAAGCATCTGTTTACTGTCTGAATTAAGAGAGGGTACAGTGATTAGGAGAGCATATCCCTCTAATTCATTTATCCCCTTCAAAGTATGAATAAGGAAAAGGCAAACTCCCGAAACACCGGATTCAAAGAGGACATGGGAGTATCTTAGAATTTTTTCCCAGGCACAGATATATAAGAAATATGTATTTAACTTAAACATAATTTTTTTTTATACTGAAAGGCAGTGATTAAGGTTACGCATCTATTTCAGTTGCGTGTGTATTTCGTTAGCTTTATGATTATTAGCAACTATTTATTTATAGTTTATTATTTACAGTTGAATCACCTGACATCTGAAAATCAACTGAAATTTCTCACATCTATAATAATAGATAACATAACTGTAATCTGAAAACACAGTCCTGCTACACTTATTTGGTAGTTGAGTGGTTAGATAATAAGCATTACCCTTATAATGATGGTATTAATTAATCTCCTTTAAAAATATGTTTAGCCTTCTAAGTGGTTTAATAAATAGATAGCTGTAGTAACTTTTTTTTAAAAAAAGGGTTAGCAATGCTAAATTTCTGGGGGGTGGAGGGAGGAATATGATTTTGACTTTATGTACTTGTGTCTTTATAAACAGCCTTGAATGCTTTAGGATAAGAAATCTCTCCATGTGCCTCAAAGCTGTTAGCTGTTTTGTTTCTCCATGGTAACAGGAGTATAAAGCAGTATAAGCATGTTACTGAAGTAGGGAGACATGACATTGTTTAGGAATGGGATTACATGTTAGGACTGCAGCTCTGGAGTGATTCTGAATTAAGCATTTTCTTATACACAGGTGCTGTGAATGTGTGCAGATGTGCTAATTAAAGGCAAGGCTTAGGAATCCAAAGCTGGCCTAAACTAGTCTATCAGTCTATAAAGTTTGCAGACAGGTTGATTAAGCTCTTCCAGAAACATGGCTGAAGATGTAAAGAGGCCTATGCCAGATAAAGGTCTAAATGTAGGGCTCCGTCTGAGGTTCAGATATAATAGAACTCAGAAAGACTTAATGATGTATTTTCTGTTTAAATTTGTTTACATACAAAAAAAAAGAACACGGAGGTTGGACAGGCAGATGACATCTAAATTAATACAAAGCTATATGTAAGTTTTAGTCAGTAATCTTGCAATATTAACTAGGTGATCTCTGTCTACTTTTGTTGCCACCTTGGCAGAACAGTATATATCTAGAATTCCTCAGCTAAGAGAGTTTTCATGAAGAAATGAACAAAGGTAATGGTTTATAGTAGTGCAGCTTCCTCACACACTGACCTCTCCCTTGCACTGATGCACTCTTACCCTTTTCTTCTTTCCCTATTGAGATGACTCTGACCTACTGGACTGAGATAAAATCTACTAACTTGCATTTATAGTAAGGGAAAGGTTCTGGCAACCTTCTTCTCCTCTGTACATATTGCATCTTGTCCTGTCTCTGTTCCAACAAGCTGTTCTGTAGTGCTGGGTTGAGATAACGTTGCTGACTCTGAGTCGTGTTTCCTCCCAGTAGATGTAGCCTAACTGAGGACACAGCAGTGGGTGCCTGTATGTGCTTGAAAGAGCCCTTTTCCTTGTGCGGTTAAAACACGGTAACTTCCTTGTCTCTCCTCGCTTCCTCTCGGGGCAGGTAAAAGTAATTTGTTCTGGTTCAGGAGGCCACGCGATCTGCACCAACACAAGGCAACTTCGTGCCAAATACGCCTTCCTTTCTGTTGCACCTCATACCAATGATTTGACTTGCTTTCCTTTTCCTGCAAAGGAAAATTAGTTTTTTATTCCTGCTCCCTAAGGAAACCGAGTCGTAGATCAGTGCTGCCTTCCTGTTCATGCGAAATCCTCTCCGCTTTTAGTTCTCATGTTAGTGCTGACAGAATTGGAAAAATCCAACATTCAACTTGGGTGGCTGGTGAGAGCCCCTAATTAATGCTGTGCAGAGGGGGGTGGGGGACAGGAGGGAAAGCTGAGCGGTTTTGGTTGGCGGGTGGGCGCTGTGCCGAGCCCCAGCGGAGGCACTCGAGAATCTTTGTTACCGCCGGACTCTGCTTTAGGATCAGCCCGGCGCCTGCTTCCTCCCGGTGCTGCGGGGGCGCGGGTCGCTCGCTCCGCTCCTTACATAACCACGTTAGCAGGGCTGTGCCAGGGGAACTATTTCGGGCGGCCCTTTTCGAAGCCTCTGCGCAATAAACCGTGCGGAACTAGGCCTGAGATGGGCGCCGGGGAGCGAGGAGAGGCAGGGTACAGCGCTGCGACGCTGCGGCTCGAACACGGGGGCATTTCGGTCGGGCCGTGGCCTCATGTCAGGGAGTGGGGGCTGGCGCGTGGATGACTCCCAGCCCCGAGCAGGGTCAGTGTGCCAGAGCGGCGTGTCAGGGAATCCGCTGGCGGGCAAGAATCCGCCAGGAGAAGGGCGGCGGACCCGCTGCGCTCGGCCGGGCATTTACGGTAACAGGGTGGTTACGGTAGCGCGGGAGGGCCTAC
>VYXB01002609.1:1025946-1089042 GCA_013397135.1 Pachyramphus minor | reverse complement strand
TTTTTTGTTTGCGTTGTGGGTTGTTTTTTTGTGGTGTGGGTTTTCGGGTTGTTGGGGTTTTTTTTCCTTTTATTTTTTGGCTTTTCCGTGGGGATCTTAACACTGACGGTCGTACCGGCTGCTGCGTGGTGTACTGGCCACTTCCGTCTGCTAAATCACTTCTGACCCACGGCAAGTTTTGAGTCTCCCGAGAAAATTGGAGATACAGAGTTCTAGCTTAATCAAAAAAGCAAAACTTCTTTTTAGGGTATTACTGCTTTTTTCATGCTGTAGGTTCTTGAAATTTACGAACTTATAGCCATCAGATAGATTTAATTTCTGTTTAAATCAAAACTTGATTAAAATGAATCATTGGTTTTGTTACAGGAGATGGTAAAATGGAGCAAAAACCTGGTGAGAAGAAGAGGGGAGTGAAAAGACCACGTGAAGACCATGGCCGTGGATATTTCGAATACATTGAGGAAAATAAGTACAGCAGGTAAACAGGCTTGATCCTGGGCAGCATTTTGTGAATGAGGAGGAGTAAAGTACAGAAGTGTTTTATTTTAACATTGTGGAAATATATGTAGCTTTATTATCTTTTTTGGTCTTGTTTTATCAGGGCCAAATCACCTCAACCACCTGTAGAAGAAGAAGATGAACATTTTGATGACACAGTGGTTTGTCTTGATACTTGTGAGTAAACATTCTTTCCTTTGCTCTGGAAAGATGTGGTGTTATTTATTTAATCTTAATGCCACACTTTCTGAAATGCAGGGAGAATACATTTGTTGACTTTCACTACCAGGTAACTTTAAAAAAAAAAAAATTGTTTCTACCCATTTTCAGTATACAGAGATCAGAACGATATGCAAGTATATTAGCAGCACTAAGCTTGGTTTTCCTGCAAAGTCTGTGATGACGGAGTTCTGTGAAGTAATCTTAACCAAAACTCATATCTAGTATGGAAGTGTAGGTGGCCAAATGTGGAGTGAACATAGAACAACTTGAAACAGCTTGAGAAAATAGCTGTCCAGCACTACTGTGTCAGAAAGCGTAGAGAGTCTGTAGTGTAGGTGGTTACAGTACTATGGTTGGTGAAGTGAGCTTCCTGCATAACTTGCACTATTTATGTACCAGCCAGAGTGTTCTTTCACATCTTCTGAGAAACTTAACAAAATCTGGTAAAGCCTCCTGAAAAGTGACCCACTTGTGCAACTTGGGAGTTTATAGGGTTGGGTGGTGATTTGTGTAAGTGGAAAGGCAGAGAGAATTGGTCTGCAGAGCATAGACATCAAAAAGTACTTGCAAGTGGGTTTTTTTGAGACAGATTATAAACATTATTATTAACTGGGATGTACTGTAAGAGCAGAGTTGGCATTTGTGTTCTTGAGGGTAAGTATAAGAACTCCATGCACTATTAGAAAACTGGCATAAGTAGTTCTTGAACTTGTTGTGTTCTTAAAGTGCCATGGAAGGAAAGCTTAACTTCTGGTATTACCTGGCATATTTGTTAGTAGTTCCAGATGGTTTTTCCCACAACAAATGCTTTGAAATGGAAGGAGGTATTAGTTTATAACCACATAAACTGCTGAATATGCCATCCTTGACATTTTGGTAACTACCTCTCAAGTTTCTAGCTGCTAACCTGGTGAGTAGCCACCTGTGTGGCAGCTTTGGATTTTCCCAATGACTGACTAAATGGCTGCTGTTAATAATTACTGTTTCTAGAGGAATAATAATTCCCAGTGAAAAGTTTTCTTCCTGGACAAACTCTGTGATTTAAAGTGTTAACAGACTGTTTGGAGATAAGATTCACATGTAGCTTAAAGATTTAAAATACCTTTTATTTCCCATGTCTTACAAGGAAGCTGTAATTTGAAATTATGTTATTGTTTCCTATTTATAAGTAACATGCAAAGATGGGTTTCTTCTGTGTGATTTTATCTGGTTTTCACACAACAAATAAAAGTTAGAAGTACTAATGAGAAAACAATTGGAAAACAAATACTGTTGCAGTTGGGGATGGCTGTATGCAAACAAAAAATCTTGTGCATGACAGTTTCCAGTAATACAGGGCAGACTGCATTTGGCATGCTCAGGCAGCATGCAGGTTTTACACTTAGAGCAGAACTCACTGTTTGCTCCTTTTGCTCCTTTCTTGTAACCATCAAGTAGGTTTGGAGCTTCCTGTATGGATTCCTTGTTCTGGGGAGTTAAAGCACTCTGTGTCGCACCCCATCTTAGCATTTGGCATTGTCTTTCTGAAACCTATTAAAAGATCCATTAGGAATTCAATGGTGTTCAGCTCTGAAGATGCCTGTAAAACCAAGGTTCCACTTAAGTTCATAGAGTGATGGGTGAATTCATAGTGTAGCTCTTGTTTCTGGTCTGAAGTAGGTTCTCAGGCTAAGTACAGAGAGTGTTTGACTTAAACACCTCTATTTTAATTGGCTTGATCTAATGGGACTCGCTAATTAACTATTTACCAGAGACTATTTTCAGTACTCAGAAATACTTACGTTCGTGGTTACTTCTTAGCAGCCCCTAAGTTTGGGGGTGAGCAGTAAAAATACTTCAAAAACAGGTCTCTAGCACATACTGCCAAGGGCGTGATGCAGATTGCTCTATATTGGCAGAAACAGGTAACCAGCAAAGACTCAAGTAGGTAGGTAAGGTGAAATTCAGGGGCTTTTAAGCAGATGGAAAAAATAGAGGGGAAATGGGTGACAAAAGTGAAGATAATGTCTTGAAAAATTGCCCTTGTTAGCTAGTTTATTTTATGCTGAGCTTCAGCCTGCAGCTCCATCTAGGCATGTGCTGTGAGTTGCTTTTCTGAAAGCTGCTGGCAGTTTGTCTTGAATATCATCTTTGAAAGGTGACATCACCTTTAATGCATACAATTGGACACCTGTACGTGATTTTGTAATCGGAGTAAACAGAATGATTTTTATGTTAACAGATAACTGTGACCTGCATTTTAAAATCTCAAGAGACCGGTTTAGTGCTTCCTCTCTGACCATGGAAAGCTTTGCTTTCCTTTGGGCTGGAGGGAGAGCCTCCTATGGAGTTTCTAAAGGCAAAGTCTGCTTTGAGATGAAGGTGAGTTAAACTGATGCTTACAGGAGACTGTTTTGCATGCTTAAATATAATATTGTTTATATTTGTCAGATTTTCTGCACTTAGTTAAAACTGTTTCATGTGAACAGAACTCTGGAAAGGCCTTATGTGCCTGTGCAATGTTTTTGATAAAAGATGGCTCAATTTTAAGAACTTTTATTTAACAGCAAAAAAACCACCCCAAATAAACAACACCCCCCCAAAAAAAACCCCACAAAACTCATCTGAATGAGACTTTTGGTCTCATTTTTTAACCAAGAATTCTATTTGGCATCTCATGCATCAACACTTGAAGAATTTTTATACTCTCTAGTCAGAAGTTTGCTTGGACTTTCTGAAGATTACGGATAGCTTGACTTCTTCTTTTTAAAAGGGGATATAAATTATCCTAGCAGTCCTTTCTGTTTCCACTTAGTCTTTGAGTTTGACCTGCTCTAGGTAGAGATTTGGGCTGGATGACCTCCAGAGGTCCCTTCCAACATGATTAACTCTGACTTGATGCATTGAATGTGAGTATTTAGCAGGTAGATAAATTTTAAGAACCAAAGTTCTTCTGAAGGCTAAAAATGGCAAAGAGCATTCAGCTTTGTAATAAACTGATTTCTCCAATTTGTGGATGGAAGAGTATAAGAGCCCAAAGCTTGAATTACTTTTTTTTTTTACTTTAACCATGTTAAAGGCTTTTTTGCATATGATGTGCCTGTGTATATAAATGTTTACTCTGTTCTCTTCCTCTAGTGCTTTGAAATGTAACTCCTACCATGAGAACTGGGTAGTGATCCCATTCTCCTTGCTCTTGCATGGAGTGATTTCTGTGTCTGTTAATGCCTTTAACTTTGGGAGGCCAATGAAGTGAAATTAATGTCACTATTGCCCTGTTTGCTTTCAAATCAGTTTGACCTCAGTCACATGACTTGAATAATTGTGGAAGCTGGTAGGATACTGATGGGTTTTTCACTTGAATGTGGTGAAGCTTGTAAGTGCAGTTAAGAAATAGCTGGTTGCCTGCAGATTCCAGTGCTTTTAGGTGGTTTGTTGGGTTTTTCTGTATGTTGGGGTTTTTTGTTTAAATCTAGTTATGTTGTTTGGAAGTTGACAGTTTGCCCAGGAAGTCTGCTTGTAGTGAAAAGGGATGAGTGTAATATTTGCCTCAGTCCATATAGAGCAATTTTTTAGTCCATTGCATATTTTCTTAGCAAAGTAATGTACTGTTAATCCAAATTTTAAGGCAGCTCTTTTTCAAAATATGTATACATCATTTGTGATACTAATACAGTGTCAAAAGGACTTAAGGTTTTTGGCCACTGAGGGGGGACTGCTTTGACAAAGCAATGGAGATATATGGTATCTTCAATCTTCGTTGCTAAATCAGGAGGTAAAACTAGTTGTGGGCTTGTGGTTTCAGAATGTTTTATTTTTGCAGAAGGTGGTTACTTAGATTTAGCAAAGATTTAACCGATGTGTAAAGGTTCCAAATACTACCTTTTGTGCTTCCATCTTGTTAGTGTCTAATAAATATTGCTTACCTTTTGCTGAATAATTTAAAAATAGGTTACAGAAAAGATTCCTGTTAAACACCTGTATACAAAAGACATTGACATACATGAAGTGCGAGTTGGCTGGTCACTGAACACAAGTGGAATGTTGCTTGGTAAGACTTAAATGTTTGATTGCTTTTGTGTTGTGTATGCTGAATATGGCTGAAATTTTTAAATCATTTTTTTCTAAAGCAGGTGGGACAAGCTTAGTGATTGTAGTCTGTGTGTTCTGAAAAGTCTTTATTTGGTCCCAGTAATAAGCTTCCTCACACCATGTCCTGTAAATTGACTCAAATTAAGCTGTTAAGTATTCAGGCTTATAAGGAGTACGTAATTTCAGAGCTAGTTGTTCCAGTGGTCAAGTATGGCTCCTTTTGGAGAACATTATGGAATACCTGACAAGATCAGGATTTCTCCTTTTCATGTAGTGTATAAATGGGAACAGGGACTGCCATTCCCCCTCCCCTTTTTTTCTTCAAGGGTGGGGCATAGTGTGAGATTTAACCAGTGAAAAAAAATTCGTGAGTAACTCCATTATCATTCTTTTGGCTTGGGAGGGGAAATCTTAGTTTCTGACAATAGTCGGAAAGAAAGAAGTACAGCTTCATTAGATACATGGCAAATGGTTGTAATAACATTGACAGCTCATACCTGTTGCTGAAACACATCTTTGTGGGAAATGTGTACGAGTTGGTATGTTCTGACATCAGCAACAGCTTTCTACTTAAGTTCCACCTGAGTGCTTGTGTTTGACACTTCCTGTTAGCTTGTTCCCTGCAGTTTCATCCTCAACTGTCCCATAGGCTGACTGTCTGCTAAACTCCCTTTAAAATGGGAGGGGTGAGTGCTACTGGAGACTAAATTCGGAAAGCCTTTCTGACTACATTACAGCAGGTATACCAGTGCATAATGTGAGGTCTTCAGAGTTTAAAAACACTTGCTCGTGTCTTTATCTGGCAGTTCAGCTTTATTTACAGCATGAATCTGAAAACAGCAGCAAAAGGCTCTGAAAACAGGGATGAGGAAACACTGCCATTCCATCCGAAGTGAGAGTATTCTTGAGTAGAAGAATGAGCTTGTGTAACTGTTTGGGGTCATAGTTTGTTTTGGCATTAATAAAAATATTCTGAACGGCAGCTTACATAAGTAGCTGTAAAGTGATTTATTTCTAAAAGGTTAGGTGGGAATGCCTGTTTTTAATTAGTTTAAATTATTTCTTCAGGTGAAGAAGAATTTTCTTATGGGTATTCTCTAAAAGGAATAAAGAGTTGCAATTGTGAGACTGAAGACTTTGGTGAGAAGTTTGATGAAAATGATGTGATTGGATGTTTTGCTGTAAGTTTTCACTTATATTCTCTTTTGAGGAAAAACATCCTTAAATTTTTCTGTGATAAGCAGTAAAGCAAATACCTAAAATCGTGGGAGCAAGACAAATTGTTTAACATAGGGAGATGGTAGAAGCAGCAGCTATTATCAACAGTGGCTGCTGTGCCAGCATGATTTCGTATTCATAAACAAATGTCTTTAAAGCCTTTAACAAAAAATCAGATCTTAAACAAGATGATCATTGGCAGTAACTCATTGTAAGACAAAATTTGTTTCAGCTCCTTTATGATATAGCGGTGTTACAGAAGTTAAATGAATATAGTGAGTGTAGTGAAGTGACTAATATATAGAGTGAGGTAATTGTATCCAACCTGATGTTTTATCTGAAAAACAGAATTTTGATGGCGATGAAGTGGAACTCTCGTATTCCAAGAATGGACAAGAGCTTGGTGTTGCATTCAAAATAAGCAAGGAAGTTCTTGATGGGCGACCACTCTTTCCACATGTTCTCTGCCATAACTGTGCAGTTGAGTTTAACTTTGGTCAGAAGGAGGAACCTTATTTTCCTGTTCCTGAGGAGTATACCTTCATCCAGAAGGTCCCCCTGGAGGATAGGGTCCGAGGACCAAAGGGACCTGAGCAAAAGAAAGATTGTGAGGTAAGTTTCTTCTTGATAATCTAAAGTTGTTGAGATAGATGGATGGCAGTGGTAGACTTAAGCAGACTATTACATCACACTCTGACATTGTTGTTTGGGAGCTTTAATACCTTGTATCCCATGACTGTTCACTACCACCCCCACCCCCTGACCCTCCCACATTTCCCTCTCAGTATTCATTAGGCTTTCTGGGCTAAGTTGCATATTAAAGAAAATCTTTGAACTAGTATCTCAAGTATAGAACTTGTCGTCATAGGTGGTGATGATGATTGGTTTGCCTGGGGCTGGCAAGACTACATGGGTTACCAAACATGCAGCAGCAAATCCTGGGAAATATAACATTCTTGGGACAAATACTATTATGGACAAAATGATGGTAAGTAAAAATATGACATTCGATTTCTTGATATATTAAAGACTTGGTGTAAATCCAGGGTCTCTGGCTGCTGTGGGATTCTTTTGTATCAAAGAAACTGGCTAGCTGGTGTTAGCTAGTGATTGTTAAAAGTCTTTTTGCCTTGCTGAGCTGCTCATTTTCATGTGGCACAGCAGAATTCTGAAGCTTTTTGTGGTAGTATATAGAAAATAGCAGTTGATGAGTCTTTAACGTATTTCTATTTCTCTGTATGTTACTGTTCTCAGAATAGAATGTTTAGCTGGAATTAGTATTGTGATGAGTACACCTCGAACTGAAGTGTATTGATTCACCTAGAGTATTTATTTATAAAGCTGTGTGTCTTACGGAGGTGTGAGAATTTCAGTTACAAGTTTACAGCTATGGCCTTCAATCGAACAACCCATGAATTGAGGTGGAGAGCATTTAGCAAAGAAAATGTCAGCCACGTGTATCACGACTACTTTAACTCTGGAAAATCTCTCTGTAGGTTGCAGGTTTTAAGCGTCAGATGGCAGACACTGGGAAACTTAACACACTGTTGCAGAGAGCTCCACAGTGTCTTGGGAAGTTCATTGAGATCGCAGCTCGTAAGAAGCGGAATTTCATTTTGGATCAGGTAGAAACTTCAGTGAAAAACGGTTAAGGAAATTTGTTACAGGCTGTAATGTAGTAATTAACTGGGATTAAAGTTACATTGTAATAGCAGTTTCACTTACTTACTACTCAGGGGACACAAAGTTGAGATATTACTACAAATGCTTGTCTGAACTTCTCTGGATTTATGGGATGTGGGAGGAGAATAGTGTTTTAACACATGGATATGAGTTCGTAACTTTGCATTGTGCAGCATCTTTATGTCCAGTTATTTGTAAACTTCATTGCAAGCTCTTGTAGAGGTGAAGTCTATACACCATAAGTTGACTTCCTTAACTCTTACAATGACAGCTACGTGTAGTAAGTTACTGCATTTTTTTCAGACAAATGTGTCTGCAGCTGCGCAGAGGAGAAAAATGTGCCTGTTTGCAGGCTTCCAGCGCAAAGCAGTTGTTGTTTGCCCAAAAGATGAAGACTACAAGCAAAGAACACAAAAGAAGGCAGAGGTGGAGGGAAAAGATCTTCCAGAGCATGCAGTTCTCAAAATGAAAGGCATGGAACATAATCCTATACTGTGTTTTAGGATGCTGACTATCTGTTTAAAGGATTAAGTAAACGTGAAGTCTAAAAAAAAATCCCTTTATCTTAAACAGTTGTACTTAAACAAAACTGGAAGACTATTGTAACTTGGTAGGATAACACTATATTGTGTTCCCTCTGCTGCAGTCCTTAACACTACTCAGTTATGCTGATTCGCTTCATGCAGATGCACAAAGCTGTCTTGGCATAAAGTGCCCTATATGAGTGATATATTTGGCAGAAACTGGTATTCTGAGTGGAGGCTTATAAAAGAAAAAAAAGATACAGGCAGAATGTTTTGGAGGTTTGGAACAGTACTGGTAACTTCATGAAGACCTGTTTATTTCTTTTGTCACGGTTATATTTCCTAAGTGCTCAAATTATGTAATTTTGTCCCTGTGCTTGAGGGAATGCAGGGGGTGGGAGGAAGAATGGGAGAAAGGTGGTTAAATTGCGGCTTTGATTGTAGCTGAATGTAGATGCTGAATACTCAGTGTTTTTGCAATTATAGGGAACTTCACACTGCCAGAGGTAGCAGAATGTTTTGATGAAATAATCTATGTAGAGTTGCAAAAAGAAGAAGCTCAGAAGCTTTTGGAACAGTATAAAGAAGAAAGTAAGAAAGCTCTTCCGCCAGAAAAGAAACAGAACACTGGCTCAAAGAAGAACAAGAAGAGCAATAAAAATCAGTTTAATAGGGGTCAGAGAGGACGTGGAGGATTCAACATGCGGGGCAACTTCAGAGGAGGAGGTGAGTCTAAAAATAAGGCTGTGAACTCTAGAGGTTGCTGCTACTGAGGGGAAAGAAGGGTATAATACTTCCAGTGTAATTATTATTTAGTGGGAATCTTGCTTTCAATTTCAGCAGGTTTTAATGGTTTAGTTCAGAGTTAATTGTCCAGCTTAAATGAGAAAATAGTCAAAATCCTGTATGGCACTGTTGATCTTGATGTAGGAAATACGTAAGAGCTGAAGTAACTCTCTCCCTGCAGTCCCTGGCAATCGTGGTGGATACAACAGAAGGGGAGGCAACATGCCTCAGCGAGGTGGTGGAGGTGGCGGTGGTGGCGGTGGCAGCAGCGGTGCGATTGGCTACCCGTACCCTCGCGGCCCTGTCTTTCCAAGCAGAGGCGGCTACTCAAACAGAGGAAACTATAACAGAGGTGGAATGCCCAACAGGGGGAACTACAACCAGGTGATGCTTGGGTGGGGAGGGGGGATTGACTGGGTGAACTACAGTACTTTGGATGAGGTTGTTTGAAAGGTTTGGTGACTGTAAACAGGTTGTGGTGCTACACCACTGCCACACTACACTGCAAGGCCTTTCCAGTTTAGTGCATGTGCCCAGGGCTCTGAATGCGTGTAAGAAATGCTAACATGGATGTGGGGGTTACATGTTAAGACGGTGCCTCTCTCCTGTTGAAGACTAAAATTTCTAAGGCGTGTATGTGAAGGCTTGTGTTTGGGATTTTTTGTTTGTCGCGTGTGTTGTTCCCCCCCCCTCCCCCCAACAATAGTAGTAACTGTTGTTTGGCTTTAGGGTCAACAAAGAGTATCTTTATCAAATATTTAGGGAACTTAATGGAAGTGACTCTGCACAGTCTTTGTCTTGGTGTGTCAAACACAACTAGTAAAGACACTAGCCTAGGTCTTAACTGGTGGAATATCAGTGGAAATAATGGAAAAAAAATTTGGATTACTAAAAAGCCAGCAGATGGAGCCCAAGCCAGTAAACATGGCTGAGGTTTGCATAATACTGACAAACAGGAGAAATGCAATATTTTATCTTTTAGTATCAATGTCCCTTTGTTGTACTATAACTTCTATTTGAAGTTCTGTGGGTTAGCTCTTCTATTTTCAGTTGTGTGACCCATATCCTTTTGTCTGATCAGATACCATATCCTTGTAGCAACTACAGCCTTTCCTAACTGAAAATAGACAAGCTCTTGTATTTTTAGTTGTCCTGGTGCAGTTTAGCAGCTGAAAATAGGGTGAGTCAAAACTGGATTAGCCAGCTTTCCAGACCACTGGCAACAGCAGTTTGAGCTGGCTTATTAATTCTGATGTTCTTGCCCCACGTTAAAAGAGTTGCTTAGAGAGGGGAGGCTTTTGATATTTTAGTGTTTTTCAGGGAGGGTGTTTTTTTTTGTGTAGTTTTTTTGTTGTTTTGTTTTAACCCAGGACTGATAGCTTGTATTTGAAAGCTTCTGTGTGGTGTGTGGTGTTTTGGTGGTAATAAAGATTAGTATTCTGAAATACTTCTGAAAAACACATATAGATGAAGTTGTTAAAAGCTGTTGTCCTCTTGCAGAACTTCAGAGGAAGGGGAAATAATCGTGGCTACAAAAACCAATCTCAGGGCTACAACCAGTGGCAGCAGGGTGTAAGTAGTCCCAACTTTATCTTTTTACTGTTTTTTTTAACTTGAATATTTGAAAATGCTGACTGAAATAATGAGATGTGTAATCAAAACTGGATATTAAGATTTTCTAATGCTAGGTAATACCACTATAAATAGTTTCCTGTGCAAAACTTAATCTGGCTTGATGGTCTTGATATATCAAATATCAGCTGTGGCTTAACGGCCTTAATGGTATGTAGTGTTTGGTGTCACATTACTGCTGTGAAGTGAGCTCGTAACTGCCTTCAGTTGTTCATAAACTTGCTGCTATTGGAGAGGATTTTTATCTTCTCAAGTTCCAGGGGAACTAGATGTTTGTTAAATGCTTTTTTTTTTTTCTGTAAGAAATGTAACCATTTTGCGATTGCAGATTAAAACTAACTATTTATTCTTTATTGCAGCAATTCTGGGGTCAGAAGCCATGGAGTCAGCATTATCACCAAGGATATTATTGAATACCCAAATAAATGAACTGATACATATTTCTCCAAAACCTTCACAAGAAGTCGACTGTTTTCTTTAGTAGGCTAACTTTTTAAACATTCCACAAGAGGAAGTGCCTGCGGGTTCCTTTTTTAGAAGCTTTGTGGGTTGATTTTTTTCTTTTCTTTTTTTGTACATTTTTAATTGCAGTTTTAAAGTGATTCGTAAGAGAACCTCAGCATTGTGCACGATAAGAGAATGTGTCAGTATTTCAGGGTTCTGCATTTTATCTGTAAAATGTGACTTTTTTTTTACCACAACAAAAGTAAAACGTTGCTTTGTACCTGGTGTCTTTTTATTAAAGAATTTTCTCCTTTTTCCCCATCCCCCAATTTCTAAGAAACAGTCGTGAGTCGTGTCACAATACGATAGCAATGTTAGCAACCAGATTCGTACGGAGGCTTCTCAGTAGCCCTCAAATACCATGAGATTATGTAAAGCTCCATATTACACTCCATCTTCTCTATGAAGCTTTTGGGTTGGGAGGGGAGGAGGGGGAGGTAAAAGTTTCTGGCAATAACTAGGACTTTTTTGTAACACTTGGAACTCTTTTAAGACGTTGGGGGCAAAGCAGAAACATGGGGCTACATAGTGAAGGTGGAGTGTATGTAGAAGCTCTTAAAGTTGTAAAACTTGGTTGCTTTATTTGTGGAGGCTCAAACTTGTGAAGGTACAACACCATAATTTCTTTTCCATTTGTTCTGCATTTTGATTCTGAAAAGAAGCTGGCTTTGCCCATTTCTTATTAAACAAAACTTGTTGTAAATCCAGTTGTCTAATGGGATCTATATGAAGTTAGCTGTGTGTCTGTATAACTCTTTCCCCACAAAATACTGTATACCTAGTGTGCTTGTAGTAGTTACTCCACCATTTTGTAAGCTAATGAAACTGTGAGTCACCCATTTTATATCTTAATTTTTAATCATGTCAATTCTCAAATGGGTGTATCTCCTTAGCCTGCTGATTCCTTTTCTCTTTAAAGAAGGTGGGTGGAGAAGTTTAACTCTAGACGTTTGTTTGCAATAAAATAAATTCATTTTACTCTTGTTTGGGATTGTCGCCATCAAGGTCTAAAATCCCTTTAAGGCTATAAAGAGGAAGAGAATGTATGAAAGTGACAATGTTGGACAGTTTTAAAACTCATTGCTGTGTACATGCTCAAATACTTGTGTTTCTTTAAAATCTAAGCTGGTGGTTGCTCTGTCAGAGATCTATCACATGTATAATTTCACAATTTAACATGGTTATATGTATAGGGCAAAAGTTTTTGAGTTGGCTTGCATCATGTAAATCCACTTAACCTCTTTATTGTAAAATAGACATTAGGGAAGGGACTGGACAGGGAGTAGGATGGGGGAAGGAGGGTTGTCATAAAGTTTTAACAGAGAGCTTCAATTTGTTTTAACTGCTATTATGTTCAGCTTTATGCTTCTGTAAAATTGTAGTGGCAATGTTAGCTGCTGACTTACTTGTGTTTTAATGCCATGAGACAGGGGAGAGATGTAACCGTTGTAAGTGGGACTCGGCGTACATGTGTGAGAACACGTGTCACTGCCGGCGTTGGGCTGTGCTGGCCGAGTCCTCGCAGCAGCGTATGGACTAGCAGAGGCTCCCTGGCAGCAGCCTAGGGCTGGAGTCCGCATAGTGTGCTGCAAACTTCTCTCAAATGTTACTCAACTTTAGTAGTCTTCAGAAGTCAAGATAAAGTTGTGTTGCTCTTCTAGCCTTTATAGCAGATGCATATTGACATTAAACATTAACAGCACCACCTCCTTGTTAATATTGCTTTAAATCATCCCTTTACTTTGAATGAAAAAAATGTAAATTGTCTTTAAAGAAACGCTATTTAATGAACTAGAAATTTGGGAAATTGAAACCCAAATCTGTTCTGCTGAAATGGAATTTTCTTTAGTCTTGAAAAAACAGTTTAGTGTAATTAAAGTCCATCTCCCTTCTACCCTCTTCACGAGAACTAACACTTTGTATGGAGTGCTGATCCTCTGCTTATTTTGGTACTCTATAAAATTATATAGTCTTAAACTGAAATATAAGAGCCTACACTTACTATGTGGAGTATCTTGTTTCTGTTAAAAATGCTCCTGTATGACAAAAGCTGGAGCTGTTTTGGTAACTTCAGCACTGGCTGTGTTGCTCGTGTTCTAAGGAACAGAATTCAAAAAAGCTTTAGCACATGTACCACTGGGGCACGTGTACTTCAGCGAGAGCCCAGAAAAGTCCCAAGTACGTCCTGCTCAGGATTTGTCACAGTAGAGTGGAGACCAGCACTTGTGTGAGGCTGTGTGTTCAGCCTGGGTCTGCCCAGAGGGACTTCCTCAGTATACTTGGGATTACTCATAGAAAAGGGACTCATTTTGCCACGAGAAAAGGGCTTTGATAGAAAAGCCATTAGGTAGAAAATCAGGACTACTAAAAAAAATAGTGGGTTTTGCATTTAAAAAGGACAAGATCAGACTTGGCTGATGGCTACAGAAAGGTGAGGGAGGCACAACTATACATTGCCAACACAAGAGGGATGAGCCATCTGTCATATTGAGTGATTTCTTGCAGCTTACAAGGGCTTGTTTACATGCAGAAAAGTACCTGGATTACAGCTGCTATGCTGCTGGCAGCAGCTGCACAGACACTGACCTACAGCTGGGGTTTAGGTTTGTGTTTTCTCATGTTTTTAATATTGGAGGGCAAACTGGGTGTGGGTTTTTTCTGACATGGGTTTTTCCTAATGGAACATAAACCTGGAGAACCTTGGGTCTGGCTCTGTAGCAGTAGGAACATGGCTTATGATGCCTGTGCAGCTCCTGGCAGCAGGAGCACTGCTGCTGGTGGTACTCTTCCTGCAGCCCTCTCTGCTGAATCTGCTGCCACCTCTCATCCTAGAACAGGTTATAGCCACACTGTGTCGCATGAGGGGGCCACGCAGGTCTGGCTGCAGACTGAGGGCAGGTCTGTGCTGGGTATCCTGGGAGGAAGCGCTCATTTAACAACAAAACAAACTCCAGTTGTATTTCTGCCTTTGCTAGTAACAGTCGCTAGGATACACACTGTGTACAGGGAGGTGCTTCCCTGACATGCAACAGTCTTGGCAAGGAGCTCTGTCCTGGGGCAAAGGACTTTGTAAATGCACTCTTAGCTGTGGGACAGCCAGGCCAGGCTTTGGTTCTGGGGTGCCATATGCGATCCCTATCCCCAAACCCCATCATCTGAGCTGGCCCTTCCAGTGTTGCACTGCTTCCTGTACTGCACAGGGAGTACTTGGCAGTGCTGCCACGTGTGTAGGAGCTCAGGGTAAGTGGTGCCTGTACACAAGGTCTTTTCTGTGCCTACTGTAGGATAACTCTTCATCAGTGAAGACATTTTTAGACATTGTGCCCAATTTTTCAGAGAGCAGAAGAATGAACCAGTGTTCTCGCAATGCCATGTGCAGTCCAAGCCACTTGCATTTAAAAAAAAAAAATCATGGTGTAAGCCGTGTAAACCATAGTTCAGCTACTTTTCTTAATTTCTCACAACACTAGAGTGATGTTTTTAATTAGAAATAGGTGATGAAGTAATCTTTTAAGATTAGGAAGTTTCCTTGTTCATGACCTTTTGAAAAGGTAGGCAAAGGCAACCTAAGACTAAACCACAAGAAATCAAACTGAGTTACAGAGAGAGGTGAAGTACTTTGAGACTCCTGTAGATGTTTAAGTGCCAGTGGCTGGGCTCTCCCAAGCGAAGAAGTGTGCATATACTGTATTTGTGAACTAGCAAGGCAGGAGCAAGTACTGCTGGAGGCGATTGGCCCAAAGCGCTGCAGAGGACAAGGAAAGCTACAGGATGTCAGAAGAAGCTGCTGAGGGGAAAGCAGAAACTCAGGAGCAGCTTTGTAAGTCAGGTGTTAACAAACCAGCTGTGGTGAATTTAAAGTAGTGCCTCTCACTGTCATGCACAGTTCTCATCCTAGGCAAAGCCCCCTGCTCCGTGCAGGTGGAGGGGGGAAGGACAGCTACGCTTAACAATGGCAGATTAGTGGTTACTTTTGTGCAGCTTTTCTCCTTTGCAAGGCATGAGCGATCTCCTCCAGCGCAGCAGGCCTCTCCAGAGCCAGCTCTCGCAGGGAACTGGCTGAAATCGGGACTAGGCCAGCAATTAATCGGGATGCAACTCTTGCCTTAGTTTGTCTTTCTGCCAGTACTGGGAGCAGCAGGAGGATTCAGCAATTAATCGGTTGCTATGTTGTAGCTTAAAAAAACCTCAATTGTGGCCTAAAAAAGATGCTAAATACTTAACACATTGTCAACATCAAAAGTAGAAAAACAAAGGCAAGTGTAAAAAACCTAGAAACACAATTACTTATGCGAGTGACCTGATATACAGATGTTACTTCAGACCAAGGTTCTTGTTCCCTCTTCTGGTTGGGTTGACAATCTTTGATCTGCAGAGTAATCTTGGTCCTAGAAGTTACTGAAGTCAAAACTATGGGTAAGGCAACTCACCCAATTTTTCCCTCAAACTTCTTCATGCTCAAAAAATTTTTACAACTTGGTAGTCCAGGGCAGATCCAATTTACACTAACTAATGATGTGGAGGTCTCCTGCCTGGTTAGCATACAGGGATTGAAAGGGTACTTGTTTTTCTCAGTGTTAATTCTCCCTTTGCTAGGATCAGATGGCTGCTTAGTAGGACACCTCTGGTGACCGCTGTGGCATATAAATGCAAGTATTTGTTCTTTGATCTGCGTGTGGCCTTCATTTATGTCACATTAGCCCATGCTAACTCCTCTGCCACTCTGTGCTCTGGAGGTTTTCCCGCAGGTTTTAACAAATACTTGTTTGCCTTAGTCGTGGGGAAGTCTGTGCTGGCACTTAACAGACCGTGAGTTCTGAAATGGTGCTGATGCCCAAGACAGTTGCAAAATAAAAAGGCTCAGAATAGTACTGAAGGTCTCCCTGGATGTAAATGCGTGCCTAAAGTACCAGTGATTGTTTACAAGGTGGGAGATGCATGAAAGGTCTGATTCTCTCTTTTTAGTTTCCATGTAACCTACTCAGACACAGCTAGAGCTATATTTGGGCTCTCCTGAACTTTCAGCTCTGTGGGACTGTTGAACAAGTAGGTAAGATAAGCCTTGTATTATAAAAGAATTTCTGTCTTTGTGGTAAGAAAGTAGGAAGAGATGGGGGAGAAGAAATGAGTAAGCCTAGAAGGAGAGATTTACTGTAATATTTCTTTTTTATCAAATGACTCTTTGGGTTTGCTCACACCACACTGAGAAAAAAGGATCAGAAAAGTTGAGCTAGCAGAGGCAAGTCCACATGAAGATCATGCGCAGGTTGCATTCAGCAGAGTTATGTACCCCAAAGCCTGGCACCCCCACATTGTGCATACTGTGTCTTCTCCACTACATCCTCCCTGCTGCTGTCAGAGCACCTGAGGGAACAAGCACAACAGGATGTTACTGTCTCGGTCAAGGTCACCCTCTGTACCAAACTGGGGGGTTTTTGCCTTGGGTTTTGGAGATTCTCTGTAGACTGTAGCATTGCAGAAATTTTGTTTCTGGACATGCAGTCCATCCTCCTGCTTGCAGCAGGACTGGCACTAGTGCTCAGGTCAGCCATGGCTTTGTCTAGATGAAGCTTTAAAACCAGCAAGGGTGGAAACTGCATGACCTCTCTGGGCAGCCCAATGCACTGCCCTCGGAGTAAAGCAGTTTGTCCTCCTGCCTGGCATGGAGCTCCCAAGCTGGAGTTTGTGGCCTCTGCCACATCACCTGCAGCTGTCAGGAGCTGTTTGGCTCCATCTTTGTAACCGTCCTGCAGATAATATTAGGCTGTTACTAGGTCACCCCACAGCCGCCTCCTCCTCGGACTACGTCCAACTCCTTCCACTGTTTTTCCAGAGGGTAGGCACTTGAGCTCTCTGGACATACCTTAGGAGTCCATCATTGGAGCCTCTATAGTTTTTCAGCATCCTTGCTAGGTGAGAGGCCCAAAGCTGGGCAGCAATATTGGATACTCTGCCTCCTCAGGGTCACATGCCGGCAGATAAGTGCGTCCCTTGATTTGTTGGCCATGTACTTCCTGATGGAGACCAGACTGCAGCTTGACTTATTTGCAGAGAGAACACTCCCCTGGCCCATGTTCAACTTGGCATCCACTGTAAGTCCGATCCTTTTCAGCAGGGTGGCTATTCAGCTCGCTGCTTCCCAGCCTCTAGTGGACACTCTACTATGCAAGCAGCTACTATGTAAAGTAACTATAACAATAACAGCAATATTTAAAATCTAACTTATTAAATGCATAAATAGTAAGTCAAGCACCTCAAAAAGAAACATTAGTTTTAAATTACTTGTGCAAAGTAAATGTCTTGTGTATTCTCCCTGTTTACTTTGGGAGACCTCAGAAAAAGCAGCCAAGATAGCAGAATAAGAGCAATTTCAGTACTTATGCATCAGCAAATGCTACACTTAAGCAACAAAAAACACATCTGGAGTCCAGGGCTAGGACATTCCTTCAATCATACCTTTTGCATGAACCTGCCTGCCCCTTTTTTACGAAAAGTATGTCCTGCATGGAGCAGGAGCCACCAAGTGCCACACCAGCTGCCAGCGCTCAAGATGACTGGCTCGTTCCCATATGTGGCTGCAACAGGAGCTGCTTCCTCCAAAGGAAATGAGGATGTGGAAGGAATCACTATGATCCAGTGTTCCAGTCGGAAGGGCTGCATGCTGAGCCCAGCCCTGCTCAGCACTGAGAAAACTCCACAGTCTGTTTGGCAGTGGAGAAGGTGGTGGAGGCCAGGAAACACTTCCTGAAGACCAACATCTCCCCAGTGGCTCCCGGACATTCATGGGAGGGGGCTGCTGCTGCTGCTTCAGCAGCCACGTTGGCACAGCCATGGGGTATTTGTGTGCCTCCACAGCCCGGCAGCTAGCCAGCCAGTCTTTTTTTATTTTTTCCTTCAAGGAAACACCCGCAGAAGGGAAACGAGATGCTCCAACCGTTTCTTTCAGCAGATCCTAGTACAGACAACGAAGAGAAGTTTTCAGGAGCGATCTTGCCTTTATAGGTGCTTACTGCCTTGTTAGGTGTGTTAGTACAAGTACCCTCTAGTTCCAGAACAAACCAATGAAAATTACACTGCTGAAAGCAACTGAAGGACTGATGGCAGAAGGCAGGAAGTGGATGGGCTCCTCCTCTAATGGTGGCTGTGTCTTAAGTGTTCCAATTGGTGTGAATCCCACTGGAGGCCACCCATAGATGGACAGTGTGGCTGATGTATCAGTAACTGAACTCCTCTGAATTTTGTCCAGTTCACTGCCATACCATCCTTTGCTCTGCTGGACAGAACAATGCTCTGAGGGAGCAGCTTCCTGACCATCTGGTAGGTGGCCACTCTCTGACCCACTTAGATGCTCTTGATCTTCTTCTCTTAGAAGATCTTGAGAGTGCAGGTGTGGGTGACAAGAGATGTACAGACTGAGATATGGTGTCCTTAGTAGAGGGATGAATGGTGATACAGCAAATGGTGAATAGAAAAATGGTGACTGGCTTTTGGGAAGGGATAGTACCATTGTGCTTGTTAGCGGGGGTAGGAAACTGTCTACAGCCTCTAGTGGTTCAAGGGGACTTCGTGAGGTGTAGGTAAAAAAGGCTGAGCTTTTGCTTTTTTATCCATCTGGGAGCCTTAGTAGGCAGTTACTCAAGAACATGGTACTGGGATGCTACTATCAGAGCTAAGAAACCAAGTCAAACAACTTCTCTCATGGACTCCTCAGTGCTGCCTCAGGGCAACCCTCAAGGGCGATAAATCTTGGATGAAAGCATTATAAGCACAGCATGTAACAATCACTGGTAGTTCTGGATCTCTTTGCGTGACCTGAACAGGGTACTATCCCCTCTGTTTCAAGGAACAGGCTGTTGGCTGGCTTTTTTCCTCTCTATTTGGTCTCTGAAGGATTCCTGCAACAGCCATTTCTGGGAATGTATCTGCCCAGTAATAAACCTGTTACGGGCTTTTCATCTTCAGCAATATTGCTACTATCTGAGCCAGAGCCTGAGTGTTTTCTAACAGGGAAAGGGATGTTAGCTTCCCTTTAATCACATAAGTAACATACCCGAAATGCTCTGTTGGTGGGGACTGGGGGCAGCTGGACTGTGAATTTGTTCAGATCAAGGAGCAACAGGCAGATGGGCTGGGTGGATCTCTCATCCTGTTTCCACAGCATCTGTGCAGTTGTCACAGTGATGAGGTGGTGGAGGAAGATTTTTCCCACTGTTTTTTGCCACCTGGCAAAGGTAAAGGTGGTAAGAACCCTTGACCTGGATGACAGAAAGCAGGAAAAAAAGCTGTTGTAAAAGTTGTAAAGCTTGTAAGTGAGCTCCAAAGACCTGTCACATATGTATGTGCAGGACTGCAGGCCAAGGTGTGTCATGGATAAATGCACACGGTGACCACCAGTCGATGACAAGCCATTTGCCATCAGTAGTAGATGAGGATCTGTTGTCCAGGGAGAAAATTCACGTTAGCCAAGAGCACACCTGCTGCTCTATTTTACAGCATTTCACAAAATAAACAAGTTTAAACAACAAGCAAAGCATGTGTTTCCTTCTCTCCAGAGCAGGAAGAGGGGGAACCTTTGGTTGTGTTAAACAGATCAGCACAATATACAGGCTGGATATTTTTGGAGATGTGGCCAGTCTAAAGAAAAGGATCCCTGCAGTGGTAATTGTTCGCTCCCACAGTACATTTTAGGTACTGCCAATGGGCTCCTGGCATGTTCAGGAAAGTTGAGGGTTCTGACGCAGCCTCGCTCATGACAGATGACAGAAGCTGGAAGGATTAAAATAGCCTCAGAACAAACTGCTCTTAATCTTTAAAACAAGCAGACATAAGGATGCCGTGACCTATTCCTGCGGGAACAGGCAGACGCACTGCTGGATGGCTCTCAAGCAAACTATGAACCTAAGCAGAGAAAAAACAAAGAGTGTGTGAAAAAGCGGGAGCCTACGAACAGTCTTAGTCAGGTCTGAGCACTCCTCAAATTGCCTCATCCCAAGTTCTATTCCTCATCAGCCTGCTGCCCCACCTCCATCTGAAGGTTTAGCAACTGTACTTGCTTAGAGTGTAATATTTTCATTTTAAGTGTAAGAAGGATATATATTTCAAGGCCTTGAGTCACCTATATTAAAACTCAGCTCCATTTCTGACATTTAATAAATTCTTGATACTTCAATTAGAAAAAAAATCAAAGTATAATCTTCCTGATATCTAAACATACTGTAAAACTTTTGATCAGCTTTCCAAGGCAAGAACAACATATTTGTTTCAATCTTTAAACGGAACACAGCAAAAACTTTCACTGGTAACTACTTAGCTCCTGATCTAAGTGCCTGGACAGGAATGAGAGAAGTATGGGAATTAGTCTATTAAGTTGGAGAAAATCTTTCGCTTGGGAGCTCATTACAACCGAATTCACACAGTAGTTCATTGTTACCTGGGTTGCTTACACCAGAAATAACAAATGTGCTTCCTCCAGGCTTAAAAAAAAAAACAAACATGACCAATAGCAAGACTCAGTGACAGGAGATGACCTTTCCTTTGCAGCACTGGAGGACTCGGGGTGGGCTGTGACACATACAGAATAGCCCGGAAGCCTGCAAAGTGCAGCAAGGGCCAACGTCTCTCAAAAATCACTGCCTGAGTAAAGACATAAATTATGAGTTTGGGATGTAATGAGCTGTAATTGCCTCCGCCATCACCTTCAGAAGAGTTTCTGGGTTTTGAGCCTGTTGCAGCTGTCAATGGCTGAGGCAAGACCTTAGCTTCAGTGAGACACTGAACAGCAGAGTCAATCTGCTCACAGGCATCTCTGGTAATGGGGCTGGCAATTAACCTTGGATTGCCACGTTTCAGCCTGTTGCCTTGACAGGTACTTCCCTTCCTGAAGGACCTGGAGGACACACAGTGCCCTTGCGCAAGTGTCCCAAGCGCACGCTCCTGCCAGCGGAGCCTGGCACACACCTTTTCCCAAGAGTATCACTATTGCAAGGAACAGGAAGAGACAAGGTGTGGAGGAGCTATAGGGGGCCATAAATCCATTTCTTTATTTTGCTGGTGTTGTAGGCTGCTTTAAGGAAGGCTTTTACTAACTTCAGGGATAAAAACTAAGTGTGCTTGTCAGTCACTGTTCAGTGACCAATTGACATAACTGTCAGTAAAATAAACAGGATTTTAACAGCTCTAGAGTTTCAAGTTGCTGTACTTCATTCTCTCCCTTCTCATGGCTCATTCAGAGAGCTGAAAACCAAGCATCCTCAAAATCACAATTTCTCTTCCTTTCTAGTAACTGTCTGGTAAGTTTTAATTTAAGGAATATTTTGAACATCAAGCAAGCAAAAACTATCACATATCATTGGCAGCAACACTTAAAGAGATCAAGTCTGAAAACAAAATACAGAGGCTTAGTGTGTATTTCCACCAATGACTCAGATTTAACAATCAGTAGTGATAAGCAGGGATATAGCTCACTAATTTTTAAAAATTAGTTATGTAATTGTTCTCAAATGTTAAAACTACTTCTATAAAGTTACTGTAATTTTTATTTTCTTATCAATGTATCCTAATTTATGACACCTAATTGCTTTGAGATTTTTTCGTTTTATCCAGTCCTTCACCTTTTCAATGTGGTAACCCACCAGTCACTTTCAATTCACTTTCATGTCTGTCAGGGAAGCAGCCCAGCCAGCACTTTGAGGAATTATTCAAGACATTTTTCCCTGCATGTTTAGCCATAAGCATTCTTCCCTCTGCTATTGCAGGCCCCCCCTTTCACACCAAGTCCTATTGACAGCCTCCTTGTCTTATATCCCCACCCTGTCCTATTCAGCAAAGGCCCCGACTTTTAGTTAGCTCAGTTTCACCTCAATTTTAGCACATACTGAAGCTCAAGCACGTTGGCCAGGCTGCCTCTGCACAGTGCCTCTTTCCCCATTTTTCTGTTAATATCTGGCAGGCTTATTTTACACTCTGCACAGTGAAGCAGCAGTATTAGATGGTTATCTACACAAGGCAGATACATCTAGCATTTCAGTTACTGGCCAGAATTGCTAATACTGTAGTTAAGCTGCTATTGAGCTAATATCCTTAAATGCAGTAACTTAAACCAACACCAACTAACACCAAAGAGGATTTAATGCTGCAGTATTCCCCAGATTTTTTGATTTACACAGTATCATAATGCTGCTCCTTCCTCCTAATTGGTCATAGTACTTGTGTGTTTTAAAGGGTGCCATGATGCACATGCTCCCTTCCTTTCCCATCAGCACAGAACACCATTCTCTTCTTTCTCTACAACTGCTCTTTGCCAAAGAGTACATTTCCATCTCCGTGCTTTTGTTGCCTAAACTCTCCTAAACTAACTACAACCTCACAGCCAAAAGACCCCCTGCCCAGGTTGCACTTTCTTTTCTCATGTCAGGTAGAAGAGAACTCGACCATGTATTAAAACAGGAGCTTGCTAAGACCTGCTTCGTGGGTCGCTCAGTTTCCCACTGCTGCTTTAAGAGCTTTATGAAGCAACACCTCCCATCCCAAAGGGAAGGAGCCTCCCTCCCCCTTGGCCCCCTGCCCAGCACAGAACCAGGGGAAACACTTTTCTGAATTAGCTATCAATTCACTTCTGAGTTCAGATTTTGCAGTGAGGACAAGAAATGTTTCAGTGCACTAACTCAAGTCTTCTGAAGAGTTTTTATATAAAAATACTGAAATTAATGTCCTCAACAAAATGTATCTTTATTTTTTCCTCCAGAAGAAACAAGAGCAATACAGGGAGGGGAAAAAAAACAAATTAGACTATGCAGGTTTGTTTTCTTCTTGTATGAGGCCAATCCACAGAGGGTAAAAGTTTAATTTTCTCAGTGTAAACAGCATGTTTGCTTAGTGCTCTGGCATATATTTTCAAAACAAATAAGTAGAGCAATATTGCTGTTTATACCTGGAGTCTCAAACCTCCCCCCACCAACCTGAGTCAATAACAGACTACAAACTCTCTCAGACTAAGTACAGAATGGGGGGGAAGGACTATTTTTGCTCAGTGACTGCCTTTAGACCAACAAATGCTTACAGCATTATAGACTATAAATAATTTCAGTAGTGATAAGCGTGTGTCAATCCTGCAGACAGAAGCAAGCAAGGAGTATGATGTCATGACTCATCTTTTTAACAATATTCAATTAGACCTAACACTGTATTTCCAAATAAGATGGTTTCCTTGAAATTATAGTGATATTTCTTTTAACCATAAAATGTACAGTGAAATAGTTAAGTTGAACACGCCTTTAAAAGAACCCACAAGGACAAACTACTGACCACTGGTACTTACAAATAATGTAAATTACTATTCCACAATCGCAGGGATTGTCTTAGATAGCAAGACTTTTAATCAAGTAAAAAAAGTAGTTACTTACATAATTTAGATTGCTTCTGAATTTTATTCAGACTTTATTCTTAATTTCATACAGACAGAACAAACACGGAAATCCTTCCACTTCACAGTGTATGTAAGTTACCTGGTTATCCTGCAGCTGAAATCTTACAAAGGCCACTGGTGTCACCCATCTTGCACAAGCAAAGCCTTCACCTACTGTTTAAATACTTGTGTTTTACAAACAGCACTGTTAAGAGTAGCACTGGAGATACAGCTGATGAAAATATTTTCCTGTATTTAAATGAGATGTAATCACAACTTTGCTAAAATGAACTGCTCTGTTTACAATGGAAGCTAAAAGCAGTCCCAAATCAGTGCCTTTAATCCTCTCTGTAACAGAACACATCAGTTCCCAGATGTTTCACAGGAGGTTATTCCTAACTATGTGCACAGTCACACACATACATACATACATGAAACAAAGCAAGGCTTGTACAGACTTAAAAGATTCACTATGAATTTCTTGCTCAGATTTGCCAGGAAAACCATGATTTGTCAGTTTTAGACACCTCACACATTTACAAGGCAGACTGACATTTTTGGACCACCTTTTCCCAAAGCTGTATTTGACCACAACTCCTCCACAGCAGCCTATGAATCGCTTCTTTCATTGCCAGTTTGGTTTTTTTCTGGATCAAGATAACTGCCTTCAAATAAAATTCTGTTTTTCATTCCTTCTTTAAGCATTCTTTGCCGGATCCTTTGTTGAGCCAAATTGTACCTGCAGTAAAACCTAGAGGAGGGGATGAAAAGAAAACATGATTCCCTGCCTTAGATGAGTCACAGCATCAAATCAGACTTATTCAGCCAGTTGAGAAGTTGCAGCCACATATGAAAATGCTAGTAAAATTCAGCATGCTGCCTTTGGAATTAGGACAGAAGGATGGGATATGCAAAGGAAAAAAAGAAAGAATTAAGAAAAATCAAAATAACTGGGTGGCTTGATCTCTTAGGATTCAAGAAACAATAGCAAGTTTTTAGAAATACATATGAACATAAAATTTCAATCACGTTGAATGAATTGTTTCCCTTTAAATAAGAGGAATATCTTGAGGAGAAGTAAGAGGATGCTTTGCTAGGCAAGTTTTTTAATAGAGTCTCAAAAGCAGCGTGAAATACCGTTTCTGAAAACAAACATGGGGATCATGTAATACAGTTCAGCCAACATAGGCCTGTCAAAACTGAAGAAGCATTTTACATACCAGTATCCTAACATTGTGGAAATAAAGCCACCAACTGCAAAGTCACAAGATCTTCTAACTCTACCTGAAAAAAAACCACAAAAATCCTCCAAAAAGTTAGAGGGAAAAAAGCGTTGGGTGACTTTCCATTATTAATAACACCTAACAGCAAACAGGAATGTTTTTCTTGCAAATAAATATAAAACCAGAAGGAATAAGTACTTACTAGTTGCTAAAAAATGTCCAAGACCCACAACTAAAGACCCCAGGGAGCCATAGAGCACGGATTCTCGTGCACATGGGACACTTTGAACATCAAGAAATCCCAAGAGTTTAAAAGACTGTAAGACAAAATAAAAAACAAACCATAAACTTAAAAAAATCACTTTTGTAGAAGTCTATGATGCCAACTCCATTGTAAAACTGACTTGTTATTTTTGTAGTCAAATATAACCACTTGAGGATTTACTGCTTGCAGGGTTACGGGTGAGGAAAAGTGAACATGCACAGCTGTATCAGGAATGGTTTTGGAAGAATTAACTACTAATTTATGCAACATAATTTTCTACAAACCTGCTGATCCATCTTTTCTACTGAATATTATAAAATGACTACTTAATTTTTTCCCTTTATATTCCCCAAAAAAGGAAGGGAGAAACCCCTTAAGAATGTAGGATTTTTGTTACATCACAACACACAAATAAGGTTACAATCATGTATGCAGTTAGTTATGCCATGTAATTTTAGTATCTGAAAAGGCAAATGTGCTTAAAAAAAAAAGTGCAATTACTGGAGAATGAGCATGTAATAGAGAACCTTGTACTGAACAGTGAATGAAAACATTTATAAACCAGTAATTTTTAACCTAACCCTATGTACAGACAGGGCCTGGGCACAGAAATATACACTTGTTGTGTATAGAATATTTTAAATTAACCTACTGGTAAAAAAAAAAAATCAAACTATTACATATGCTGTCTCTTATCTATAAACTACCCTTTTATTTCACTCAAATGGCAATTACATGTGGCACTCACAAAGTCAACTGCGAAAATTGAAAAGTATGATTTTCATTTCAGAGATGCCTACTCTGGCTTCTGCATGCAACTCCTATTTCCCACCTGACAAACATCCTTGCAAATGCAGGCTGGCACCACAAGCAGGAGTGAGAACCTGCATACAAAAAAGAAGCCTCCTGATGACCTGGGTCAGGGTCAAGGTGGCTGCAAAGCAGTAACATCTGCACATCTTTCTGCTATCATTCTTTTGTCAGTGATGGTGTGAGAATACATCTTTGTTCTGTTGTGTTTAAATCCTTAGAGCATTAAGTGCTATGTGTGCAACTGCATCTAAATTCATTAAAGATCATTGGTTTATTTTTTGTAAAGATATTCTACTTGGTCAAAGTGGATTTTAAAGATGGAGAACTACAATCAGCTGCTTGTGGAGGGCTGACATCTCTGAGACAAGTCATTACAAAACTGTGGTAATAGGGATGGCAAGCATCTAATAACTGCTGGATTTGTATACAAGTATGGAAACACCCATCGTTAGTTTTATCCACGTTCCCTATGGAAAATCATCAGCTGTTTCCACATAATCCCTGTGTACAGGTCAGACAGAGAGGATGTGGTCTACATTGACTGAATCTCCTAAGGAGCAATTTCAAGTACTCTCACATGGAAGAAGTCACTGGATATGCTGCTGTTGTTGGCCAAGGAGGTATCCCTGCTACATCCGTGCGGCATGATGCACCCTTTTAAAATAGCATTTCACCTGTTGCTGAACTGGAAATCATTTGTTATATCTCTACCCACTGCAACCACCGGCGTTAAGGAGGTTCGAGTGTCACGACGGCGCTTCGCCCACAGAGAGTCCCACGGGGGGGTGGTCCGGGGCAAAACAAGCCCACACAACCCCCCCACCCCACCCACTCGGCCCTACAGAGCCTCGGTTCTGTCGTGGGCTTCCGTGTATTGTTCCCTAATTATTTCCTCTGGAGGTAAAACAGCGGGTTTGGGTGTCACGGCCGCTCTGCGACAACCTTCCGTGTCCCCAGCGCGGGGCTCCCGCAGGGACACGGGTGCCCGCGCGGTTCGTCCTCATTCTCCTCCTTCTCGCCCCTCTCCGGCCCCCCTCTCCATTACCTTCCTCGGCTCAGAGTCGCCCTCGCCCGCCATGACGCGGCAGCGCCTTCCCGCCCGCACCAGCGAGCCGGGGCCGCGCCCGCGTGGAGAGCGGCGCCGGAGAGCGGCCGCTCCGCCCGCCTCGTCTCTATGGCGCCCGCGGAAGGGGCGGGGGCGGTGGCGCCGGCGCCATTTTAGGTCCCGGCGCCGAGAGAGATTCCAGCGAAAATCCTTTGTTCGGCGAAATGGGTCATGGAGCGGGGGGCGCGCGCGCGCGGGCGCGCGGGCGGGGGGCGGAGCGCCGAGCGCATCCCGCCCCTCTTCTCCTCTTCCCTCCCCACTACTTCCCGCTCCAGGCGCGCGCCTCCGTGGGGAGGGGCGGAGTCTATAGTCTATAGTCAGGGAACGCCTGCGTCCTGGATCCCGGTTCTTGACTCCCGGCGGGCACCCGGGGCTGCGGGGCATTCTGTGTTCGGGTGTACCATAAATGCCGGAAGAGAGGCCCTGTCGCAGTCCGGCTGAGCCGCGTTGTTAAAAGCCAAAAGAGAACTCACAGGGCTGGGGGATGTAAACATGCTCACTGGGTAGCATCTAGTGGGAAAAGGAGATGATGGGATCCCTCACGGGGTGTGGGTAGCCTGAAGGATGTGGGGATATACCCCCCACGGCAGATGGGGGAGAATTGATTGTCCGTGGCTGCAACCCAGAGTGCTGGAAAGGGACGAGGAAAAGATGCCTTGTGCGGCTGGGAGAAAAGTACCCGGTGGCAGCAGGAAGCAGGAGGTGGAGGAAGAATTGTTTGAAAAAAAAGTGCTCTGGAAAATGGGCTCTTGTGAGGCCCTGTACATCTACTTCAGGCAAAACCCCAGTGGGTTCAGTAGGGGTAAAGACTGTGTTAAATCACTTGGACATGGTGGAAATGACCTATTAGGTTGTAATTGTCCCTGCAGTATGGATGTGAAGAAGTAAATAGTGCCAAGTGACTCAAGATAGAGTTACAGTTCTGCAAGATACTGTAAAAATACATTTTGCTGCAAGAAAACAAATCTCTACCTGCTAAGAAGTGAATTACAGGGTAGGTTCAATCTAGGATCTTTTCCATCTTAGCAGTGAAGTATCACAAGGATGAGAGATGTGTAATAGTGCTCTTTAATCCGAAAAATAGTGTGTCTTGACCTTGAGGCATGAGATATCTTCAGGCCTTGTTAAATATTATTATGTATTTGGAATTTTTTTAATCCTATGCTAAATAAAAGTCTTTTTCATACTTGGAAATTTATGTCAGTTTTAATTTTTATCTCATTACTTACGTGTTTGTAGGATTTTGGAAACAATGTACTTTCACACAATCGATTTTCATGTATCACTAGCTGAAAAGTGCTACTGTACATTTGCATGAGCTATTTTAAATCCCAGATGGATTAGAAACAAGTCTCAATCCTTCCCAACAGTCCCGATCTATCACTGTTTTATTGTCTTTGTGGATCTTGCAGGCACTGCTCTAAATTCACAAAGCACACTGGTTCAATACATTTACTATCCATTTTAAAAAGATCGGTAGGAGTCACTCTGTTCTTGAACAGGCTGCAGTCACAAGTATCGAGGCCATGCTGCTGAGAACACAGCTGCGTTGGGCAGGGCACGTCTCCAGGATGAAGGACCACCGCCTCCCTAAGATTGTGCTCTACGGTGAACTCGCCACTGGCTGCTGCAAGAGAGGAGCCCCAAAAAGGAGATGCAAGGACTCCCTGAAACAACATCTCAGCCTTGGCCATATTGATCATCATCACTGGTCTACTCTGGCCTCCAATTGGGAGGCCTGGAGACAAACCATCTATAACGCTGCTGCCTCCTTTGAGAACTCACGCAGGGTCACTCTCATGGAGAAAAGACAACATAGAAAGAACCGCGTCCAGTCGGTACCACCTGGGGAGTGTTTCTGCTGTGCCTTTTGCAACCGGACTTGTCTGTCGCGCATTGGCCTTTTCAGTCATCAGCGCCTGTAGCAAGCGTGGGTAGAGCCCTTCCCAAATCTTCGTTTGCAAAGCCAAGCCATGATGATGAGGAGGAGGAGGAGTCACTTGAATTGTGAGTAGCTTGGCCTGTTTAAAGCTAATGTATACTATGGATGTAGTGCTGCAAACATAGGACATTTGCTGTATTATGTGAAAAACAAAATTACTGGCTTAATCTGGAAATTTCCATTCATTGGAAAACTGTGTAATGTCTGGTTTTATCTTGGTTTAAAAATTAAGCAGTGACAAACACTGAGGAATATAACAAGGAATCGCAAGAACGTGTTAATATGTCTGAGATTAACAAGGCCACCATGGTGAGAAACAAATACTGCTTTTACTGTTGATGAGGTGGCCTGGCCTGCAGCAGTTCATATTTTGAAGGAAAAGAGTGGAAGGCTCTGTTTTTCTTTGAAAGAGGAAATTGGTTTTAGCATTAAGGTGCT
Source organism: Pachyramphus minor (assembly GCA_013397135.1). Classification (NCBI taxonomy): domain Eukaryota; kingdom Metazoa; phylum Chordata; class Aves; order Passeriformes; family Tyrannidae; genus Pachyramphus; species Pachyramphus minor. The sequence continues at coordinate 1,059,715 of VYXB01002609.1, read as the reverse complement.
GGAGAGCACAGAACACAAATATAGAGCATCTTCTGACTGATAGTCAAGAATAGGCTAGGAAGTGTGTGGTGTTCCCTGTACGTTATGTATCCCTTTTCCAAACATCCAAATCAAACAAATTACACTGAAATATGCATTGCCAATAAACATATTCAATTTTCCCCCTCTCTTTTTGGTACTCAGTCATTACTCTACTTTACTGCTGCACCTCATGGTTCTGCTTCATCTGATTCAAAAGCCGCTCTAAAATTAATAACTATTATCCTTTGTGGAGTTAGAAGTACAGAGAGGACTACTTCTCAGTGCTTGGGGCCAGTGAAGATGCTTGAGCTGGAACCTCCTTAGCTTAAGAGCAGAGGGACCACTGACAGGACACTTTGGGATAGCCTGAAGCATGCAGCCATCATTCCCTTGTGTCCCATAGGGGCCTGAGATGTCGGAGTGTGCAGAGGGCAGGGGCTGATGTCCTCCAGCACATGAGGAGGGCAGGGCTCTTGAAGTGCAGGCCTCATATTTCTGCTGCTTTTACCCTGATGTGCATTGAAGGCTCTGGAAGTAGGACCTTCTCTTTCACATCCTGGCTTCAAATAAAAGTGTGGATAGATAGTTCTAGCTAGCTGAAAGGCAGATTTAGTCTCTAAGTTGATAAAGCAGGATGAGGCTGTGTGGGCATGTCGTGCTGTTGCGTTTAGAGGGTGATAGCACAGGGAATGTGAGAGCTGCTGGATATGCCTGCTGCCTTACCAACATGACTTGCTGCAAGGGCTGGAGCAACCTTATCTGGTACACCTGGCCCTGCAAAGGAATATCCCAGAATATCTTCCATTGTACCTGCCAGTACTCAACCACCTACAGGGAAGGTGGTTGAGCAAGAGCCTTGCGTGCCTTCCTGCATTAACAGGGACCTGTGCTGTTTCTGGAAGCTGGGCATCTTGTATATGCAAGTTTGGAATTGTTGCCTTGGATTTCTGAATCTAAAGGACAAAATAGATTTAAAAAAATATTATTCTTTCTCCTCTTGGAGCTGGATACCCTTGGCAGAACTTGCCTATACATGCTCAGTTCTATTAATCATAGTGTGCTGATTGCCACTTGCTCTCCACAGTTTGAACTTTTCCTTGTGTCTTGACCTTGAGGCATGAGTTGGTATTCAAAGTGTATTATTAAGTGTATATTAAGTGTATATTAAGTGTAGCATCCTTAGCTGTATGCCTCTCCATCCTGAAATTGACAGCTTGGGAATGGTTTGGATTGGCTTTTGACATCAGTCTTTGTTCTCTCACCCTTCACCTCTGTGTTTAAAGGTTGGGCCGGGCAAAACTCCTGTCAGTCCAGCAGCAGGAAAGAGACCACTGTGTACAGGACATGAAGCAGCAGTCAGATAGTTCTCATGTCACAGCACTGCACACAGAAACCTGATCACTGACTTCTCCAGTGTTTATTTCCTTCATCACACAGAGAACTTTATTGAGGTGTCTGAACCTACATACTAGTAGGTATGGATCTTGTCACTTCTGAAACAATTTTGGGCTGTATTCCCAAGGAGAAGGAAGCCATCACACAAACATGGAATTTCCTACCTTTAGCACCTCTTGGTCATGTAAGTTATTCCTATATCATAAGCTGTTTATGTAGCCTTGTGGAAAAGCAAGCACATGCAAAAGCTGTGACTGCCTCTCCTAAGAAATACATTTATTATGTTGTGGATGAAACCACTTTAGGTTGATGGCTGCCACAGACCTTTCAGATAACTAACCTTCATGGTGAATTCAGCATTTCCTGCGGGCTGCATGCTCTGCCTGGGTAGTTTGCGAAGGTCCTGCTGGTCTGTCTGTGGCAGTTGTTAATGACCAGTGGAGGCTGCTCTGTCTGTTAGTATCCATAGATATCCTTTCAGCTCCACATGCAACTTAAACTGTTCTGAGGGGGACTGCTGACACCAGAGGTGATCCTGGCCTTCCTCTTCTTTGCTGGGAATCCCGTCTTGTCCTTTGTATCTTCCTGAGGAGCAGAAAGTTAACGCTACACAAAAAGCTGCTTCCTGACCATGGTGAGGGGAGAAACAGATTGATTATTTTTTGTTTTGTTTTGTTTTGAGAGCAAGTGCCAATTTAGATCAAGTGCCTCAAGAAATTGCTCTTGAAGATGTTGTTTATGAAGTAGCAGGCCATCGGTAGTTGAGGCATGTCTCAAGGCAAACTTTGGAGATGTCCAGTGAGACTTTTTATCTGTCTTCATAGTCACTCTGAAGCTGCTTAAACAGCAGTCAAGAGTAGCTTGTGCTGACCACGTGCCATTTTCTAAGCCTTGAAAGCAAGGAGTACTTTGCAGCCCAGAAAGCCGACTGTGTCCTGTTGGATTGTATCAAGCCACGTGCTTGAGTTCTAATCTACTCTGCTCTCTTGAGACCCCACTCTGGGATCCTCAGCACAGGGAAGACATGGGCCTTTTGGAGGGAGCCCAAAGGAGGGCCATGAAGATGATCAGAGGGCTGGAGCACCTCTTCTGTGGAGACAGGCTGAGAGAGCTGGGGTTATTCCGCTGGGAGGAGAGAAGGCTCTGGGGATATCTTATAGCACCTTCCAGTGCCTAGAGGGAGCCTACAAGAGAGCTGGAGGGGGACTTTTTAGCAGGGCCTGTTGCAATAGGACAAGAGATAATGGCTTTAGGCTGAATGAGGGTACATTTAGATTGGATATTAGGAAGAAATTCTTCACTATAAGAGTGGTAAGGCACTGGAACAGGTTGGCCAAAGAGTTGGTAAATGCCCCATCCCTGGAACCATTCAACATCCGATTGGATGCGGCTCTGAGCAATCTGATCGAGTTGAAGATGACTCTGTATATTGTGGGGATTAGATGATCTTTAGAACTCTCTTCCAACCCAAGGTACTCTGTGATTCTGTGTTTCTGTGATGGTTTTGTGGGGGTAAATGGTTATTATGATGGCTGCAGAGATACTGTGCAGTAAGTTGTGTCAGAGTAACCACCCTTGTGGGGACAGGGCAGACACGAGGAGTGTGAGCAGGCTGCTGTTGCCAAGGCAGTCATCAACCACATTCATGCAATCGAATAAAAAAATTTAGGGTTTTTTCCCTGAGCATTAATGTTAATGCAAATTACGTTTCAACTGCATGGCAGTTTTATTCTGGGTTGGCTTCGCTGATCATTTCTGTAGGCTGACTTTGCCTAACTTATTCCAAACTGCCTGTACAGATGATCTTTTCCTCTGCGACATATAAGAGATTTTAATTCAATGTATTCCTCTGAAAGCTAAGGAAACAAGGGCAGGTTCCTAGTAGCTTTATTTTTTTCTGCCAGATCTCTTAATCTGTTTATGTTATTTAGGCACTTGATTCAAAAAGGAAGAGGGGTTTATACTGTAAAAGAAGGCTTATATAAAACATGAGGGTTATAATTGGAGTTATACTGTTAGATGTAGAGCTACATTTAAAATTTCCTGACTTATTAGTATCAATTGGACTTAAGGATGATTCTGACTAGAAACAGAACAGAGTTTTTCTTAGATAACCCTTTTTTACATATAATGTAAATTGCTTTGTCTATAAGGCATGTCTTGAATGTATTCGTGGCAATTACTGATGGACACTTAAGTTTTCTTATGTGTCACTGTAATCCACTTCAAGCAGATGATGGCACTGTTTATTTCTGCCATTTTTGGTCCTTCTTTTTATGTTGCAACTTTGTAAGATGTAGAACTTTTCTTTTGAAACTGAAGACATTAGGAAATATATAGTGTTTCTGAAACAAATTTGAATAATGACCTAGTAACCATAGAGTCACAGAAACAGGAGTGGAAGGGACTCCCTTTTTGCTTCAGAGCTATTTTCCTTAGGCCTGTTTCGTTCCTAACATGTTCATCTAACTTTCCTTTTAAACTTCCCTTTCCATTTCACATCTTAATTTTTCAAAATACAGTAGCTGTCCTGAGGTTTCTAACATGAACAATGTGTGTGTGTGTGTGTGGGTTTATTATGAACTCTGCGCCTCATGTTCCACGTCTGTCATGTGAATCTGTCAGGCTTAATCTTTATTAACTCCCAAGGGAAAACTGGAGACTAGAGTTAACAAGATATTTGTATGATAATTGTTTCTTTTGGGACATGGTTTCTGAGAATTCATAACAAACTGGAGAGGGTTTCACCACTAAGAAATTTATTTAGAAATAAGGTGTTTAAATAGCACAACAAAATTAGAAAGTTCATAGTGAAAAAATATATTGAAGGTTGTTAAATGCTCAGGCACCTTCTCAGACATAAGAATTTCCTCGGCACAAGTCACTGAAGGCTGCAGGGGTATTCTGAGGAGGTATCATGGTGTGTTTCTCCTATCATTACACTTTTCCCTATATATCCAACACTAGATAAATTAACTGTTTTGCATTACTGGCTGTGGTTCTTGCATTTTTGCCAAGATTAGGCTAAAGCCCAGTGAAGGGAAAAAACCTTCTTACCACTTTAATGTACTATAATCTGGACAACTGGTTCATTTGTAACACAGTGATATAATACAATGATATCACTGAACTGAAGGGTAAGAGGGGAAAGAAATGGTGTGCCAGGAGCCACTTTGGTGTGGTCCTCCAATGTGTTTTGCATGCAATGTGCTGACCAGGAAGATGTATAATTAGCAGCATAGAGGGAGAGACGAGTCACATTCAAGGAGCAGAGCACATCAAAGTAGACACTCTAACCAGACAGCTGGAGAAGATGTTCAGAAGCCATGCCATGTATCAACTTGAAAAAATTATGATGCATCAGGTAGATCTCATTATATCTTGTTTGGGTTTTTTTCCTTTTTTTTTTCCTCTCTTTTTTTTTTTTTTTCCTATTTCGCAGGTGGGGAAGGGTAAGGAGCTTTGCTCTCTGATTTTAATTTTGTAATCAGGTTTAAAGTGGATTTCACTGACTTATTCCCACTCCACATGGTCTGGCAACACAACTGTCTGCTAGTTCCCTGCCAGATGCAAGGTGTTTTGTTGCACTGGAAGTTACAGTATAGTCCTGAGACAGCCACTGTCCAAAATACATGGAAATATTCAGAGAAGTCAGCATATGTTGTTTCATGATGCTACAAAGGCTGGTTTCAGTCTGCTAGGGCAGGATCTCCTACACAAAATAGCACACCTTTGGCAAGGGGTAAAGGAAAATAATTTGCTCATGGCTTCAGAAGGATCTCACAAGAAACAGCCAGTCTGCAAGGCTGAGATTTGAGAGTTCAAAGTCAAACACAATGTATTATTTCCAAACAGTTGTTCCAGATTTGCAGGTACCTCAGGTGTCTGGACGCTGTGGTGTCCAGATTCCCTGGCAAGAATTCAAGGTTTTGCTCGTTCGTGACAGGAATGACTTCATGTCTTGCACACTGAGAGTGTTAGTTTAGCATATAAATACTTCTGTACCTGGTGTGGTTTCTGCTGCTTTTTGAGAAGAAGCAGAGATTAAAAATACCTCATATCTCGTTGCTTAGTGGTTTTGGATCCAGTATTTTTTTCTCTTTTCCTGATGCCTCACTGTGACCTGGCCTGAAGGCTGAGTCAAGTCTGTTGGTGACTGGCTACCAAGGGCTACAACCTTCTGTCATATTTTGATTTTGGAGGATCCTAGTTTCCTGCCTACAGAATTGGGTGCTGGGCTAAAATCACATCTATACATTAACTCTACAGAGCACCTAATGCAAGACAGCCAAGCAGAATTTGGTGGGAGGGAGGGTACGTGTAGTGCAGAAGCTGAGTTCTGAGGTTTTGGAAAATAGTAGGACAACTGGAGCTTTTTGGGTTGATGGGGGAATTGTTCCTGAGCGGACCAGGAGGATTTGTATGCACCCTCTGCACTGAACTGCTGCCGTCCCCCTCCAGCCGTGGTGCTGCTTGGGAAACCTTCAGAAGTCTCCCTAGTGCAGGGCCTGCTGCTGCTGTCCTCACCAGTGAGACAGCTAGCAGCTCCCTAAATCGAGCTTCAGACCTCCTGAGCATGGGCATCTATTTAGTGGCCACTGAACTGTGGAGAAGTAGTGTAGAAGAAGAACTGTGCAGCTTTATGCTGGTGGTTTTATTTTCCCATACACTTTCCCATGCTGGTAGTTCTATTTTCTCAGCATGTTTTACTTGTGCCTTCTCAGTACCTCTGCAGGAGCTAAACACATGCTTAATTGTCTCACTTACAAACTGTTTAAAGTTGTTAGATAGCTGGATATAATTGATGTCTGATAGATTGGTTTTTCTGGTCTGCTGAAGCTAAAATAGCCTAACGTCAGTCAGAGGTGACTGGTGAGTTATTCTTCCAGTCTTGGGGAAGTCTGTGTTGTCAAGAATCTTCAACAACAAACGTCACCAAATCTGGTGCTTCAGAGAGGGGACATTTCTCAGGTGAGGAAAGGAAAGGAGTGCTTATTGTGATGAATGGTCCTTCAGAGCACTAACTCGGGCTTACAATAGTGTAATTCTGAATGGTAGCATCAATTCCATCCAATTCCCTCTTTATTCTTGTGCTTGGGAACAAGAAGTACATTCCTGTAGTTTATGATTTCCTTTTTACATTTTTTTGCCTCCTATGTGGGTACTTCAAACTTGTGACTCAAGATGATCATTGCGAGACAGCAGTTTTTCTTAAATCCCCCATGTTTTTCAAATGCTTGTAATGAGTACTAGAAGACTAGTGCTGTTCAGACTTCGGGATTTTTGCCTTTTCCACCCCAAACTAACTATAGGCAAGCCTCACATTTAGAACATATTAGAGATTTCTTCAAAATCTTATCTATAACTGGCATAATTACTTGCTCAGACAAGTCATGGTGAAAGACCAATCCCTAAGAACCTCAGGCATTACACTGTTATTTTTAGGTCAAATCATGGAATGGTCCCCAAACCTTCACCATTTCACTTACTTGGTTTTTCTTCAAAAAATGCAGAGCTGCTGTGCACTCAGAGGAATATAATTAAAGCACTTTGATTTTATTTAAATCTCAGTAAATCTCAGCTCTTTAGTTACTAGGGGTGTGTCTTCTAAGAACAATGCTAAGGACCTGTCACTGTGCTTTTCAGTGACTGTGATTTCAGATACAGAGCTAAGACAGGTAATTAACAAAATTGTGCAGACTTCAGCTGAGAAAAGTGCTAATATTTTATATGATCCACAAAAGTGCTGCTTTTTGACTTAATTTCACATTCCTAGACAATTTTAGTTTGTAGTTACAAAGAATGGCATATGGATTGATTGTAGCTGATTTGTAAAGGCCTGTCAGATAAAAGTTGTCCAGAAACTGCAAATTTATATGTGTTGGTTAAACCTAATTTTCTCATGATTAAAGCAGCTCAGTTTCTGGAAAGTTTCTAGAATCCATTTAACCCACATTCCCTGATATTTTACCAAAACAATAACCTCCTAAAATCTTAAAATCTCAGGCATTGCAATGGGCTGCCCGGGGAGGTGGTGGATTCTCCGTCCCTGGAGGTATTTAAGAAGAGACTGGATGTGGCACTTAGTGCCATGGTCTAGTAACCACGATGGTCATGGATCAAGGGTTGGACTTGATGATCTCAGAGGTCATTTCCAACCTGACTGATTCTATGATTCTATGATTCTAAAGCTTACTGATAACTTCAAATTTATTGAGGTTGTTCGTATAACTTTTGTGAAAAAATGGATTGGAGGAAAACTTAATAAAGGCGCTGCAAGCGACAGCCACAGATGGGAAATTTTATAAAGGTTAGAGAGGCTGGATGTGGAGCTGATGGCTCCTGTCCCTGAAGGTTTGAAGGAACCTTCTCAGCAGGGAAACTTCCTCCTGCTCCTCCATGATCAATAGCTTTCTGTCTCTGCCCCATTTCAGCTCTCAGGACAGATCACCTATCCTTGCACTGACAACTTCATGACCACACATGCCCCATGCTCCCTCCCCGTAGGGTCCTGATAGGCCTTTTGTCCCAGAAACTTTGCCTTCTGCAGGAAAAAGCACCAAGGTATGCAGATATTTTCACCCTGGGAGAGTTCAGGATACCTATTCATCCAGGGTCAGGAGAGGCCGTCAGCAACCCTTGGGCCATGTTCTCTGCCCCCTTCCAGGCCCCCCAAAGAATACAAATACTAGTAAATTGTGCAGCTCTAGGCAAAGATGAGATGCACAGTTACAGAAGTAGGTCAGTGAAAGTGTCCAAACACCACAAAGACTTCTTGGTACCCCTGTACCATTCCCACTCTATGCCAGCTGTGCCAAGCCCCTCTTACAGATCTTGTCATTGATCTTCCATGGTTAGAAGGTAACACACTTAGTCCAGGCTTAGTTGATAGTTCAGAAATACTCAGTTTTACTACCTTTTTCAAGGTCTCCTTCGGAAAGTATTTTACAACCACATTCAAAATTCCCCAGGCTGCTTGCCAGCAGTTACTGACCAAGGAATTCCCATCTGGGGGAAAATTCTCCTAGTTCCAGAAAGGAGGTTCTCACATACATATTGCCCTTAGACAAAGAAACTGAATGCATGAGTCAGTTTTAAAAAACCAAAATTCCGGTATTGTTTTATCACTCATCGGGATATACAGACTTCATCTGTGTCATTTGCTCAACTTGCCTGCAGCAGTTCTGGGTTTGTATCTGCCAACCTTGGTTTCTTCTCCCATTGCTCAGGATACTCAAGTCTGACTTCTATAGGACAGTGGCTGCACAACAATATCCGTGAGCTGAAAGAGTACCTTGGTGTTGTGAGAGAATATTGATTTGGGAGAGAATTCTGTTATTTCTGTGTGACAAATTAGTCAAATTTTCAGTTAACAAGTTGCACGAGTTGCTCTTTACAAGGCTGATATGTGATTTTCCCATATTTCCTGTGCTGCTATAAGAACCAATTTTGAAACTGAAAGTCTCCACTACCATCACAGCTGTGGGTCAGGCAAATTCTATACTAAAAATTGGTTTGAAAGTTCATGTGTTTGGATGAACAGAAGCAAGAAAGACCAGCTGAACAATCTGGGAGTCAGACATGAGCATTCATTTCCTGATCTGAGGGTTTGACTGTCTCAGTGGCAAGTCGAGGCTTTGAGAGCAAAGAGGACTGGTATCCTGAAGCTGGCAGGGTTGCTGTCTCTGCTGGGATGAGTCACCCAGTGTGCTGAGCTGGGCTGACCGTGCTCTGCTGTTCTCCACTTTTCTTCACGTGGCTGTTCAAGGCTGTTTTGTTAGACTAGAAAACAGTTAAGTCTGACAACACAACTCTGTAAACTACATTGTAAGACAGAATAAAAGGGATTCCAAAAACACATCTATTCTTTACTCGGTGGGTCCTTACAAGGCAGATAGATACAAGGCTTTCCTCTGTGGTTTCCTTGAGTCCCTCTAGTTTTCAGTCCAGACTCCTGCCTTGACTTCTCAACATCACCTTATCTTCTGACCAAGGTTCCTCCTTATATCCTTGGTTTGATACAAAACCTGGCTTCTCTGCTTGCTGTCTAAAACCTTTATGGGACCTATGTGATCCACCTCATGACTCTGTTCTGATCCTAACCATTTAGGCAACACCCTGGCACTATGCTTTTCCTAGAAGCTTTTAAGTGCCAAGCCATGGCTGAAACAGCTGGAGCATGAAGCCATGCATTTTGCAAGCTCATCAGGAGAATGACTGAGCTGTTCTGTCAGGGAATGTGCCCACGTGGGTGAGTAGTGTTCAGAGGAGGTGGAGTGCTTTGACACAAATTACTCATCCAGGAAGAAAGGTAGTAGGATGGAAAGCTGATTCCCTCACATCACCCTCTACTCTCCCTGGCGAGGTTCCAAAGAACATCTTAGCCTCTTCTGACATGAGCTGGGAGAAGGTTGAGAAGGAAATCTGGGAAAGGCTACATGACAGAGAGCTCAATCCTACAAATCCTGTCCATGCCAAACAAGTTATTTCATGTATGTATGCTTTGCTACTCCCATAACAGATTTAAATCAGCTGGAAAAGTACCTTATGTACTAAGCCAAGAGGGACCCAATGCCAGCTGTAGGCAGCTGAACAGTGCCCTGACTGTCCAGCAGCTTGTGTCCGAAGAATGAAAGCACAGGACATTTAATTGCTGTTCCTCATATATATAAAAGATATAATGCATTATTCTTTTGCTGTCCTCTTCTATGGAGTGACCATTATGCTATTTTAAACACTTTATTGATAGGTTAAGCTTACATCTAAAATCAAGTCTTTGGCAATATCATGTGCCTGTTCATGCTGTGTATCTTCAAATGCTGCAGTTACCAGCATTTGTGAACTACACGCTTCTTCCATAAAATACCACCCCTGTCTTCTGAGGGGTTTGTTCCTTCTTTGATGGACTACAGACCATCAAGTTCTGCTTCAAAATTAAGAGGCATCTGATTGCTTATTAGTCATACTGTGAAGTTCTTTATGTCTTTGGTTACATGGCTACAGTACTTAGTGTTAATATTCCCCAGGCCTGCATAGCAGCACTTTAACACTGCATAAGGAGATGGAACACTCCACAGCAGAGTACCCATTGCTCCCAGGACTTCTAATTTTACATCCTCAAATTTTGTAGAGCCTTGCTGAGGGAGTCTCTCCAGAAATGGAGTCATGGGTAACCTGGCATGGTCATTTTGAGTGGATTTCGCAGCAGAGAAGCAGAAAAATATTCACAGGAAGGAACTATAATCTCCCTGCACCAAGGAACATAGGGACTTTTCAACAACAAACATTTGTTGGTTAGTGCTATGATCAGCTGTCATTTGCAGGACTTGAACAAAAATATTTGATGTCTGATTTTGCTGCCTTCAGCATTTCTGTATTATTGACAATGTTTTTGTAAAATGTTGGGTCAGCTCTTAGAAACATCAAAACTGATGCTTGAAATGAATTCCACCCTGTTGTCACCTATGTCTAGATGTTTTCTGTGACTTGCCACTAGGAAGGCTGTTCTCCCGCTGAAGGTATTACCTGCAGGTGCAAGCACTGCATTAAGTTGAGCAGACACGGGGCTCAGTCTACACATCTGTTCTGCTGCCTTCCACAGGAGATGCGAGTTGTGTTGTGGTGGAGAGCACAGCTTGTCTTCACACCACCAGTCCTGAGCATCAACCCCAGGCCTCCGCCACGCTGCCTAACTTGGGCTGTGGCGTTTCTCTTGTTGGGTTAAACGCCTCTTTATATTTTCATGGGCTCCTTCCAAATGAAACTTGATTGAGTAATTAATAATATGGAGGGAGAGTTAAGCTTTTTAAGTTCTGCATGTTTTTCTGCCAATTATTCCATCAAAGACTCGCTTTGTTGCTACAGAGCTTCTCAGCAAGGCATGATCTTGGTTTATTCAATAATACATGTATTTCTGAGAGCAACTTGTATAAGTTGGCCTATCCAAACTTTGTCTTCATACAAAACTGATTTTTGACCATTCAGTGGTCATGGCAAATATGAAAGCAAACACCGAATAAAGTGTTCCCTGCCCAGTATCTGGGTTAAAGGGATGGGCAGCCTCACAGTGGCTGCACTTGTCTCTAAGCCACCACTGCTGCCTTTACTGTTTCCACTGAAGGTGCTGAAGCACAGTCTCCTTGCAGCCCCTTGGATGTCTCACCATGTGCTGCATTTGCTGGCTTGGCCTTTGCGGGGCAAACAATAGATTTCAGCCCTCAGAGATGGCAACAGCGCTGCCTCTTGTGCTGGCGTGAGCTGTACCCAATGGTAGGGAGCTAGTGGGATCTGAAAGTCTCTGCTTTTTCCTTCTCCACCTCCTTCTCCTCCTCCCCTTCTCTGCTGCCTGGGGTTTGGGGCTACACAGGCTCTCAGTGACACAGGGCAGAAGGTGCATTCGCTGCCAGCAGGTTGTCTTGGGGGTACCTGCAACTCCTCTGAAACCGCTTTTACACCACGTGCAGGGCAGTACAGAGGCAAGTCCCTCTGCTCTTATTACAGCAAAGCAAATCTGTGAGCTTTAAATCTCGGAAGTAATTTTCATAACATCATTTCTGCAGCAGCCGGTTTCCATGGAAACCAAGAAACGACTGGCAGCGTGTATAGTAAAGAAGACAGCTGAGCTGATTGTCCTTCCCTGGCCCCTGTGGCTGGGCTTCCCTCCATGTGCACAGGCACAGCAGTTGCTCATTGCCGTGAGGTGTACGAGACCAGGCCCAAAGGCTTCAGCTTGTTGCACCAAGTACAGATGGGCTGCTGCCCATCTTCTTCATCCCACCTCACTCTGCCTCTCAGGGCAGCTTGTCCTGCAGCCAGAAGAGGAGGGCAGAGAGAGGAAGGGTTTGTAGATGTCTTCACACCCTCTCCTACCCCTGTATCACTCCCAGGCCCCAGCACCGATGGAAGGACATTGTGGTTAGCTTTGAACGTGCATGTGACCCTTCCTTTTTGGACCTCTTACCCATTACTCAACATATTTTGTTGACCTATTTATTCCACTGCTTCTAGAATATTCCTATAGGTTAACTTGTTAAAGATGTATATTTTTGAATACTAGCCCTATATGCATGTCACCTAATTTACAAATATTCCTGGAATTCTTCCTAAATACTGCCAGAAATATTTGCTTTCCAGGTGAAGGTTCCATTACCTGTGGTGTTCCTGAAGGAGCCACAAACCCATGTCACACTCTTCAATAACTAGCAGTTTTGTCTGTGTGTTTGGGCAGAGAGGGGGACCTTGTCTGACTCTGGCTCAGCTGCAGCTTTTGGTTGTGTGGTTTCTTCAAACACTGCAGGTACCAGCGTGGAATATATTGCTTAAAAACATGTTTTAATTTTAAAAGTAGCTTTCACCCTTGGCCTCAAAAGTCACTTAACGCTGGAATGATTGTGTCGGGGCAGCTTCTGAAGTAAGTAAACTGGTGCCATGAGGAGGGGGGAACCAAGATGGAGCCCTTGAAATCCCTTGCTGTGTCTGGGAGCTCATCCTGCTCATCTGAGTGGCTCAGTGCTGTATGGCATGGGCCTGGGTCCCTTTGTAGGGTATGCTCTGTGTCCCCTACAGCATCCCAATAGCAGCAATCTTGCACACAATGTGTCCTGTGGCTCTTGTCCCAAAAGCAGGTTGCTGTTGGAAAGGAGCACCAAGAGAGCTTATGTGGGCTTCTCAGACAGGACAGCAAAGGTTTCCTTGTTTCAAGGTCATCATGGAAGAATGATGTCAACAGAACAGGCTTACACAGTTGAAAAACTACAAGAGCTGTTAATAGAGCACTTTGGCATCGCCAGCTGCCAATGGATATGGAGTTTCTAATGTTTTTCACAGACTGGATTCTCAAAGTCAAGGCAGCACTTCCGGTGGGAAGTGCGCTTTTAGGGTGGGGGGTTCTTTCCTATAAAACTGAAATATTAAAATATATGATCAGCTGAAAAGTAACCTACTTCAGCACTTTGATCCTGTTTGCAGACATGGCTTAAAGACAACTGTTGTCTTGGAAAGGGGCCAGAAAATCATCTCGGAGCCTGTGAGGAGGGAGTGACCTTTCCCAGACTACCAGGGATATGCTGCAAAGGCTGCCCCTGGTGGACATGTAAACAAGAGCCCATTTCGGGGGGGTTGCTGCTGCTTCAGGATATTCTCAGTAAACCTCCCCAGAAGAAATGGAGGAAGTAGTATAGATTTGCTCATTACACAGTCAGGGAAGTGTCATGACCAACAGGGTTACCTGAGTAACCCTAAAAAAAGCAGATCCTCAGAGGTCGTTTCGGAAGTTCATCATCTGTAGAGGACAGAGTGAGGGAGAAAAAAATGACTGTCTGGAACTAATTGCTATTTCTATATAATTGCATAATATATGCAATTATATAAACATATAGGTCATGTTACAGGCCAGGACTGGGAAGATGCACAGTCTAGCTCTGAATCGATTCCCATTTGTACTTAGTTTAATTATGCAATATTTAGGTTATTATCAATACCTAATGACATGCCAGTATAAAAGCCTTTTTTTCCCCCTCATTTGAAGATAATCTCAGCAATATCAGCACCCATGATTGCATCTTTGAAGCTCAATGCAACCTAGAGAGATGCTAGAGGCTGCCTTTCTCTCTAAAGGATGCATTGCAGGTTCCCACACCATGCTCCTCCATACTCTCCGAAAGCTTGGGGTGAGTGTGGCATTCCACTGGGGGAGCGTTTGTGCAGGGAGTTGCGGAGCAGAGGCAGCGCTTTAGGCCACAGAGCCTGTCCTTCCTCTAAACCTTTTAAAATGCACAGAAGCCACGGGGCTCCTAGAAGGGTAAAGCAGCTTGTAGAAAGCAACTGCAGAGATTAGAGCATCCTCAAAAGCTGGGCACTCCCTGAGGTGTTCTCTGCCCTCGGCTCCGAAGTGCTGGAGGGAAGAGCCAGCCCAAGCAGCCTCCACTCAGCCGGTCACCCTTACTATCATCATTTCTTGTTCGATACTTTTACTAAACTTTCCAAGTCTCTCTGACATAAAAAACAATTGACCTTTACAGTTGTATTTGAGCCAGCTATACGCTGCCATCAGCTCTTGCTAGTCCTCACTACTCTGTTCATGTTTGCTTAATGGCACGTGAATTAATTTGCTGGAAGCTGACACTGCTGCAGGATTAGTTAGAAAGATTTAACACAGGGTTGGTGTAGGGAATTTAAGATGCAGAGCATCCTTCTGAGGTAAAGAAAATAAGGAGGCAAATTCCAATTCTTTTGGAAATCTTCACTTTTAGGATGCTAGGACTGAGTAATGAATGAGCTGAAGTACAGAAGAAAAATAAACTCAGTTCCAGCTATTTAAAAGCTCAGCAATTCCTTCCAGGCAAAAAACAAGTAGCTATTGTGTGCTGGCACTGGGAGGGCTGGGGGAAGGCAGAGTTTCCCACAGGCAAATTAGGAGTGGGAAAACCAGAACAAAACCCACAAACCTCCAAAGCCTGAGTAGGGAACACAAGACATTTTCTGTTCAACATGATTTGTGTTGTCATTAGGTGGGTTTAATGGGGCTTTATTCTTATTCTGTGAGGAAAGCCCTGGCTCTGCTTGAGCTGACAGTATTGACCGTTCAGACCTGGGAAACATGAGGGAGCCAGCTGAAACTGCTTTTGCCATGTTACTCAGGCACTCACTGGGAACAGAGGGTCTCCTCTGCCCCCACCTCCTCCTGGTGCGGGAGTCTGGACACATTTCACTTGATTATGATAAAACCACATCTGTGCCCTGTTTGGCCAGGGGGTGTCTGATTCACGTCACTTACCTCTCTGCAAAGGAGGGCCTCTATTGACCATCAGCCACGCTGGGACCACACCGCAAAAGGAGCATTTTAACCCCACCCTGCTACTGCCCCAGTCACCTGGGGCAGAAGACAAGGCTGGCACCATGGATGCACGAAAGGCTTTTCTCATCTGAGATGGCTTGAACCCCTTCCTACCCCTCCACTCAAGCTATGGTGAGCCCCAGCAGGAACAGTTCAGCAACACAGTCCTGGCTTCTTGAAGTCCAGTATTTGGGTGCCTTGTTTCAGGCTGTGCAAAGGTGAAAGGGGATAAAGACTTAAGAAAGGTTCCCTAAGAGGAAATCGTGAGTTGAAACACATGAACAGCTCCTGCGAGATATGCATGAAGCCCCTCTCCTTCACCTCTGCTTCATTCAGGAGACTCCTTTCGCACAACCACACGGGCTAGAAGCAGCACACCAGTAACCAGCAAGTGCAGCAGACTGTCTGCTTTCAGGATTCCAGGATCAACACATCACTTTGAAAAGACTATCAGGACTGCTGGCCACCCATCTTCCACCTGCAAAAGGAGCAGTGTTACCTTAGTACTACTTGTCCCGGGCTGCTGCTCATAGATGCACAGGGATGGAGAGCCACTCTGGTGTGAGCCATGTTCCTTTCTACGGAGACTCTGAGATACGTGCAGCCCTCTGTCATCCTCAAAGCAAGCTAAAACCACACTAGTGCAAGATCTAGCATTTCTTAATGGCTAGATCCTATTTTTAGTTTGCTGTATGCAAATTTTAGTGGACCAGATCATGGGAAGAATACAGGATTCCTACTCTAGCCCAACAGGAACAGGAGTTGCCAGTGGAGCACAGCTGCTTTTCCAAAGAACCGCCATGGCCTCCCTGACAAGTTGTTACATTGACAAGTTTGAAAGTTTTTTTAATGATCTGATTTAGGTGAAACCACAGGGTATCAGAGGTCAGGAACAGTCGACTAGCCATTTTCATTGCTCTATATGAAGTACTGTGGAAGAATATATTTATTTTGGGGGTGTGATAAAATTAAGGTGCCTTTAGCCACACAAAACACCTTTGCCTATTGAGGTGTTCCAATGACAAATCTGTCATGTGCTTCTGCATGCTTGAAGAAACTTTCAGAAAATAAAATTTTCATTTGAAACATTTCTATTTTCTTCAAGAGCAACTCAGTTAAATTCAGCCACTCACCAATTAACAGTTATGTTATGCAGTATGTATTTTTGTATATTGATCACCTTCCTAGAAGTGATAGGCACTCTTGGCCAGTGGATGCCAGAAATAAGTTTACCTGGAAGTCATATTAGTTTATTTGATGAACTCTTGTGAAGTTTCCTTTTGATAGCTTACAAGTTCCTCAAACTCCCTTGGATCTTTGTTAGTGATTAGGGTCCCTTTCAGCAGTCAGAAAATGGAACACACCTGTGTATGGGCAGCTTCTCCAACAGATCATGCTCTATCCAGTCTTCATTAGCCATGCACACAGCGATGCCAGCTGAGGCCCCTGCAGCCCATGGTGGAGCAGCTGTGACCCTGCAGCCCATGGAGGACCATCAGGGTGCAGAGACCTACCTGCAGCCCATGGAGAAACCCATGCTGGAGCAGCTGGATGCCCAAAGGAGGCTGTGGGAGGCCCAAGATGGATCAGGGTCCTGCCAGAGACCTGCAGCCCATAGTGAGGGAAGCCCACACTGGAGCAGGTTTTTCCTGGGTAGGGCTTGTGGCCCCTGTGTGGGACCCACGTTGGTACAGTTCATTGGTGAAGGACTGCACCGCATGGAGGAGTGACCCATGGGACAGCAGTTTGGGAAGAACTGCTGCCTGATGGATAGACTCACACTGGAAGGGTCCATCAAGGACTGTCTCCTGTGGGAGGGACTCCTGAGCAACGGCAGAAACAACAACTGACAGCAACCCCCATTCCCCGTCCCCCTGCACCACTGCGGGGGGAGGAAGGAGAACATGGAAGGAAGGAGGGGTGGGGGGAAGGTGTTTTTAAGACTGTTTTATTTCTCACTCTTTGGCTCTTAACCTGTTAGTAATAAATTTAAGTACTATCCCCACTTTGGGTCTGTTTTGCCCATGAAGGTAATCAGTAACTGACCTCTCCCAGCTCTTATCTCAACTCATGAACCCTTAGCTGGTTTTTTTCCTCTCTCCTCTGTCCAGTTGCAGAGGGAGACTGAGACAGTGGCTTTAGTGGGTACCTGGTATCCAGCCAGGGTCAACCCACTACACCCAGGGAGAGGTAGGAGCAGCACCAGCTTGGAGAATGCTCCCATTTATCAGTGCCCTCAATGTGCAGAGAAGTCTCTCTCCTGTTAAAACATGTGCACGCACATGCCTTTTGCAAATTCCAACACCAACACCTCTGGGTGCTGGCAACCACTATGCCAGAGCTTGAGAAAGTTTGGGGAACGTGCTGTGCCAGTTAGCTCACCATGCAGCTGCTCCACAGCAACCCACAGCCACTGTGGCTACAAGGAGCAGGCCAGCTCTGCTGCCCAGAGCAACCACCGCTTTGAACAGAAGTGCCATCACCCCACAGGTTCTGTCAGGCTGCAACCCAACTGCTGAGCAGCCCTATCCATGAAATAGCTTGGCAGTTTTTTAATTCAACAGCCAGGGGAGTTTCTCTGGTCTGGGTCAGCGCTGGGCTGTGCCACCAGTGGTGCTGCTGCCTCAGGAGCAGGCACAGCACAGGCAGCTGTGCCTGAGGCTGGTGTTGCCATTGGTACTTCCTTGAACTCCGGGTACCTCTGCTCTGCTCAAAGGAACTGGCAACACACAGACATTACAGACCTCCCACACCTCGTGGCTGCTCAGTCCGCTGCAAATCCAGACCACAGAGCCGGGCTTTCAGGGACAGCTGTAGAACGTGGCACATAGTACCTGCGATGTATCCCAAGCACAGCAGGGTGTTTGGATACCCCAGCAGATGTAGTTAGTACACCAAATCTAAACACATTTTGAATTTAGTCTAATGGAAACTAGTGTCTCTTAATAATGCCTCAGACAAACCAAACCACAGCACCTGACGCTCAGGTCAGCATAACAGCCTACAGCTTAACTATAGGAAACCCTTGGATGGTTTTACTGCCCTTCAAAACCATCTTTCTAAACCAAAGATCAGCTTGGGTGGCACTGCCAAAACAAGCTGTAGGTACAAGGGGAGTAACACACAGAGCCAACTATCTTTTTTTTTTTATAAAAGTATTTTTAATAAACTGATGGATTTAAGTTTAAGATGCTAGACAAATTGTTGCCATGTACAGGTAACAAAAGTCAAAATTCTTCGAATTTTATACAAATACTATGTAGTACAGTAAACTTGAATACAAGTTTACAAAAAATGCATCAGTGAATATTCAGCTTGTAAGCAACTTCCAACAGTGAAAATTATCATCTATCAATAGTGATCAGAATTGCATTGTCAATTTTAGAAGTAATGCAACTATGCTTTTTTTACCAAGCCACTCCAGAGTTATTGGTGCACACTGACAGTACATTGGATTTTTTTGGCTTGCTGAACAGAAAATGGCTTTTAAATAAAATGACCAAGTTAAACAATGTCATAAGTATCAAAAGTACTATCTCACAGAAAACTAAACAAGAATGAGAAAGTAAACAGAGCAGAACCCTGAAGTGGTGATTTTTCTACCCGTTTTGATGGAAAAGATTCCATAGGTGTCCAGCTTTCTCACAGCATTTTGGAGTGTTCTAGTCCTAGCACAGTGTTGTCATTAGTAGACTAAAGTAATCCCTGCTTGGCAGTAATGCTGGTGAAAGGTAACTTGCTCTATTGCTAACAAATTGGAATAACCACTGGCAGGGCGACTTTTTGGAGGCATCCAGCAGAAGCTGAGCTGACAGCACATGACTGGAGTTACAGTACTGCTCGCTTCAATACAATACCCAACAGCCTTCAGGGTTCAGGTGTCAGTTTTCTCACAGGATTTACAAATGGATGGTTTTGAAACAAACACAAAAATCATTATGGAGCATGAGACAGTATTTTCACCTGTACAGCTACCAATAAAATGAATGTTTTTGTTACAAACTTTCCAGTCTGCTTTATAAAAAATAGTCTTAGTTTTACTTCTAAATAAAAACTGTGCTGTGATCTGTCATGTTCTTGCATTGTACATGCTGTAATTGTGTGTGTTAATGAAGGTGTAGAGATTTGTGACCTAGCGCTCTGGATGTATCAGAAGCCTAAAAAGCTGATTTTGGTACATAAAAGGTAGCAATGAAAATTTATTCTATTTATTTTTCCTAAAGCCTAGGAAAAGCTACAGTACATTGCTAGATCAGTGGCCTCAACCCTGAGCTGAAATAAAGGACCTGCCTTGGCCAAGAGACTTAGTCACATTACTACCACAGCTGCAGAGCAGAGACAAAATAACCTGTCTGCAGCCTGTTTTCTTAGCTGTGAGTAGTGCAAGATTCAGTTCTGTAATGCTTGAGAGTTGACTGGAGACCACCATATTCATTTTCACTACAGGGGAAAAAAGGAAAGGAGATCTCAAATTCAGAGATTCAAGTGAAAAGCACTCAACAGGGAGGGTTGGTATATCCAGCTTCTGGAGATCAGAGAATGAAGTCAGTGGCAGACTCATCAGTCTTAAGCATTTTCCCACGTGGTAGAAGAGATTATTAAAATACGTACCAAAATACAGTTAAGGAGACTCCTACTATTACCTCACTCTTTCCACAAAGAGTCTCATGTGATTTTTCCCCCCTCCAGAACTGAGCATCTCTCTCTCTCTGTACCTACATGGCATCACAGAAGATAAGTGAAAACAAAGTCTGTCTGACAAAGGATTCAACTCAGCTGCCAGCAGAGAAACTTCCACTTGTTTGTAACAGGAGTCGGTTAGCCATCATAAGAATTCTTACTGGGATACAGCCTATTGCATCTTCCTGTAGGGTCCAATGGCACCGACTACTCATGACTAGGAGTATTTGTAACATGAAGCATTCCTGCCTCCCTAGAGGACTTTTTTTTTTTCCTTTTAAACAGCAGAAACTGTAGAGTCAGTATTTCACTTAGTGGAAAAACTAAACCCAGCAACAGACTGAAAATAAAGCTTGTAAGAATCATTTATATTTCTAGTAATGCACACTTCTTTGTGAGCTGATCAGTTTAGGGATGGTACGTTTTTTGTTTAAGGCAGCAACTTTTACAATATACACAAGCTCACCTCCCTCATGTTTGTGCTACTGTAGCCTTCTGTGCACAATAGAACCTCACTAATTTACACTAATGATTGGAAGAACCATTAATTCTCTTGGTAAGTGAACAAGAATAAGGCATTTCATTATATATTCTGATCACTAATTATAATTTAGCTCTAATTATAATCTACCAGCAAACATACTTCTGTGTTTTAGAAAATAATCTCTCTTACCTTCAGATATAATTATGTGTGCAGATTAGTGGGTTCTGCTGTGTAAACACACAGGTGCATAAGCAGTTTTCAGGTTTTTCTTCATTACATCTGACAAAAAAGTTAATGCCACAGATAGAGACAGTGGGAAAATAAATTAGGATTTCTCTATCATTTGTGCGGACGTGCAACTGGGCAGCACTTCATAGCTCAAAAAAAAAAAAAAAGGGACATGAATGTTTACAAACTCAAATGAAGCAAAATCAGCAGCAGGAAGCAAGGCCATTCCCCAACCATAAATGGCTTGTTTTACACGATTCCAAACTGTATGAAACAAACAGAAAAGGAATACAAGTACTAACTTGTAGATACAAGTTTGAAATCAAGTAAAGCAAACAGTGAAAAATTTTTCATGCTTCTAACAGATGATTTTCACATGTCTAAATCCTGATTGAAGTAAACTGCAAATAAAGATGGGAGATCAGATGTAAAGTACATGGCTGAGTTAAAACAGAAAAGAAGGATCTATGTGCACTATAACAAGATAGAAATTTCCCTTCATATGTGCAAAAATCCACAGTTTCATTAATGTAGAGGTCATACTTCTAGCAACAGATCTTAGATGGAACCAGTCTCCCTACATCCTGGAATCTACCTGCTTACATCAGCCACTTTAAGTGCACAATACCCTGTTCACATATATAGTATTCAGCAGTTTCTGGCATTTCTCAATGTAATGTTCACCTGCCTTAAATCTTGAAAACAAAGGGGAGAGTTCATCCAGAGCATCATACCACTGCTTTTGAGTTACACCAACAGTTAAATCAAACTCAAATTCTTTCTTCTTCCATGGTGGCAGGAGTCCTTACAGGACTTGTAAACAGCAGTACACAATACTGTAAACAAATAATTTAAGTTCTGCTTTATACAAGATGTTAAGTTAATCCAGGTCTACCAAACATCAGGTGAAAATGAAAAGGGTGGCTTCACACAAAATCCTTCCCTTTTCTCCCAGCAATTCCTCTCACTACATAAATAATCCTGAGCTGAAACATGGGTTGCTGAGAGCTTTTTTTTTTTTTTTGCATATAAAAACAAATGTTCTAGAGTCAGCTCTCATGTTCTGTCAGGAAGTCAGTTGCTGGAGAGATTAAACTGAAGTATTTCAAACCATTTGTTACTTTGGAGGAGGACTTATAATTTGGTGTGGCGTCCAGTTCTAGACCCAGATGCTGAGCTTGCCAAGGAAGCTGATGCTGCTGCATCCTCAGCTTCCTCCAGCTCCTCGTGTAGCTCCTGGCTAACACTCGACTGGAGAGCTGCAGGAGTCAGCCACTCCTTCGGCAGGCAGCTCTGGAGAAAGGGTATACAAGAGCTGAAGTAGGCAAGGCGATTCACCCATCGTGGAATCTCTTTTCCACAGAGAATCTACGGGGGAAGGAAAAAGAAAGGATTAATTGGTTTTCTGGATTCAGCACTAGCAAAACTGCAGTGTGGTAAACAAAAATCAAAACCTGTAGCAGCCTTACAGTTTACGTATCACGAATGCCACTCAAGAAGCACCCAAGTTAGCTGCACTAAGACAAGTTTTCTCCATCAGTAAGAGCAGCATCCCAAGTCCCACAAGGAGACTTCTTTTCCACTGTGAAATTTGGACACATGATTTGTGCTTTTTAGAAGTCCTGGAAAGCCTAACCACCTCACTCTTCTTGAATAACTCCTATGAAAGGCACAGAAATTAGTTAGTTTTCTATTCACTGCTAATTCCTCAGAAACAGAAATTGCAGGAGAAACTTCACTATTACAAAAAAGCACCCTGAAATCAAATGCCCAAAAATACCATAGCTGTGTGGAGTTACATGTACAGCTGAGGCTATTTACTGTGATGGCCTCTGACAACTTTCATGAGATGTCACTATCTTACCAAACAAGCACACGCACTTAGGTTCACGGGAACAAGAGAAATATACACTGCACAGCCTGTTTCAACTCCTCAAAAATATACAAAGCAGCATTAAATACTTATTTTTACTGCACATAAGTCATTAAATAATTCTCTTGTCACTATTCAAGGAATGAGCCATTTTACTTAACTGCCTCCATGTTCACTTCTGGTATTACTTACTCCAGTGCAAATCTGGAGAATGGGAGCATTTCTCTGCTGTAACTGAGCAGCTTTTACCTTGTAATTATACTCACTGTTATAGTTAATTTGAACACTAAATAGAACACTAAATAGGACAAACACTAAAGTAGAGACAATATGATCATGCAGCTGAAGAGTATAGCAAAACCCTGTCCATATAGGACAGATTTCACACCAACTGCAGCTTTGTTAGTGTCTCACCCCACTTACTTGTACCAGCACTGCACACAAATCATCATCTCAATAAAATTTTCCAGTACCACTGGAAGATCAGTCTACACAAAACAAAGGCTATAAAATAAGAGTGCATTAACTATTTTGGAAAAAAACCCCCCAAACAATTAAAATCTATGAAAGTTCACCACAGAAAAAAAAGCCATTCTTGTTAGGGAGTGTTTCAGTGCAACATGATAAATTCTGGCAAGCACAGATTGCCAACTATCAGTAATAATCAAAATTTCCATTCACCTCTTTGTCCTGGGATACTTGTTCCTGACCGCTTCCCTTGTGGTGATATGCATGTGAATGATCAGGCATTCAATCATATTGGCAAACTGATCATGTTGCCAAGGGAAAAAAGCCAAGCCCATTTAACTCTTCAGTCAGATACTCTGCATGACTCAAGTATCTATATGACCAGGACACAGATGCTGGCAGAGCAATAACATGACAAAAGCCTCTCAAGCAGAAGATTAACACTGTCTGTGTAACTTCAATGAATTTGTTAAATACTGATAAAAATACTGTGGTTCTATCTTTGGTAGCAATCTCTGAAGCAACTGAAATGACTTTGAAATCCTGTTAATTCATTTACTAGGTCTCTCACTTAGGAATGCACCCCTGCTTGAACACAAGCTATGTATGAGAACAATATTTATCATTTCTGGCAGCAAAATCTTGTGCACAAATACAATCTGGAAAATGGTGACATTTGCCCAAGGTACCAGAGATAAGAAGTTGAAAATTAGACCAAACATTCCAAAGGACAGGAAGATGACACTATGTAGCCACCTGGGAAAGCATCTCTCTATAGATCTGCATGTTTGTTTACCTCAGATAAAGCTGAAGAAAAGTGATTGCAGTTTTTGTGCATTAGATGATAAGCATTTCCTTTGAATTCTTTTCCAAGTTCTTCTACTATTTTTTCTATGTCATCTTCCATAAAGTCAGTACTGCCTAGAACCACAGCCTCTCTAGAAGAGAAACAGAGAGTAAGTGATCAGGCTCCCATGATATAGGTGGATTACTGTTCATACACTGCTCAAAAGTCACCCCATGGTGGGTGGTGAGATTTTTCAGTCCTCTTAGAACAACATAAATTCTTTCTATTCCATTTTCATCTTTATCATGAGAGATTATGTTTCCTTGCCTATTATCCACCTTGAAAAACTTACTGCATTGTATATGCTGCATGAATGCTAAAAGTTAGCCACAAGTCCACAAAATTTGTATGCATTTAAGAAATTTAATCTTTTGACAAAATATGTTCTTTGCTGCAGACACTTCACTGTCTCATCACCTCTGTCCATCTTTCACTTCTAAGTAAACACATGAATTTCTCAGAAAGTCAGAAATCCTTGTACAATTCCTCTATCCTCAAAAATGAATGCAACAAACTGTCTTTTTCACATGCCTTCTCAAAAAAACCAAGAAAATAGGTAACTTTCTTACTTAAATTTAAATGTTTCTCCTAGCTCAGAAGCATTTCCCGGTGAAATTTCAAATATTCCAGAAAAAGGGTACGGATGACCACCGTAGGCAAATTCTAAAAGAGAAAGTTAGATTTAACAAAAGTAGCATATGATGACAGCAAAGAACAGCAGGGTTCATTGACCAAAGACAACTTCACATGGATCTAAAGTTAGGAACCAGACATCTTATTTACATGGGTAACAAATGAAAGGAGCTGAAAATGAATAATTTTGTTAGGTTACTAGTCAGCCTGAGTAAAAACTGATGGGAAAGTTCCTACATCAGCATATGGATTTAACTTGAATAACTTTACAGGAAGTATATAATTTTCACTGTATAAGTGAGAATTTACAAGTTAAATTGTAAATCCTCCCAATGTTCTTTATACATGCTTTAAAAGTCCACTTTGATATGTCTAAATTGCGGATTCAAAGTACAGCATCCTCAAAGGTCTGACGGCACTTCTATTCAGTGTGCACTAAGTGTGGCAGCAACTCATGGCCTAAGAGGTTTTTAAATGTCTCGATTTGCAAAGGTTAAACTGTCACAAGTTTTTTTACTATAACAAGAAAGTAAAGCAGTCCACGCATCTGAAGTCTGCACACAGGATCTGCTGGGACAAGCACTCACAGTACATGACAATATCACGGGGTATGCTGTAGCTTCCGTCTGTGACTGTCAGATAACACAGCATGCCATGCCCAGACTGCAATAGAAGGCTTTAAGCATGACTTCACGCTTCCTTTCCTCAACTCTCATAACACATCATGCATGTCTAGCACTCAGTTTTGTGGATAATCTTTTTTACAACACATTAATGAATAAAAAGTTTGATGTGCTTTGAAAAATGCAAGTCATTGTTCCAGCAGGGGCAGGACTTGCTATATGAGAAAGCTGTTATAATCCCAACAGGAAGGGAGGCACATGTATTTGGCACAGCTCAAAAACTGGGTTTACGGCACAGCACTGTTAAGAGTCCTTCTGGTTCAGATTAAAACAAATTTTAAAAAAAGGATTTACAATAATCATAGTGTTGTCAATTTGTTGCTCTGGTAACACTTGCACACCCAGTTACAATGTGACCATTATAGCAGCTGAAACATAGTTTAGGATAACTTTGAGCAGCGTGGTCTTTGGAGTGCATGCCATGCCTTTTGCTGCTTCCCCTCACCTCCCAACATATTCCAGAAAAAGAACTGAGGTAGATTTTTCTTCTTTAAATGGACTACTTTCAGCAACACCATCACCTCTGAGCGTCATTATACTGCTGTGCAGAAACACCTCAGACCTGAGCCTGTGCTACAGCTTCCCCAGAAAACACCTTCTGGCAGCAGTGCAGATTCCAAGTGGCCTGAACAGATCAAGAGGCTGCAGCCCCACAGTACCATCTATTTAGCAAAATCGAAATGTATTTCTGTATTTATCACTAGGGTATCTTTTATGAACAGCATGCACGAGATGTCTTTTAAAGAAACAGTCTCTTTAAAGCAGACCAACCTACCAATAAGGAATGGACTTATTCCTGAGCATCATGTACTCTTGGGTGCCTATCTTGTTTCTGTACCTAGAAATTAACTCCTTGCATTAAGTGCTGGCAGAACACGATTCGAACATGCTTACAAAAAGTGTACATTTGTTTTTGCAACAGGTGTTTCCAAACCTAAAATAAAGATTTCTATGCCTGGCTGAATAAACTGCACACTTTTTCATAGCTGCATAACTTTACACAAAAGAATGCATCATGGCTACCAGATTATTCCTGACCAAGATTTTTCCAGAGGCAGAACAGATGAGAAAAGGGATGAATGGGTTTCAGGAGCCAGACTTCCCTCACTACCTGAAAAATGGTTTTAAACAACAGAATTCCCAAAACAAAGTAAGTTATGCTTTTTTTGTACATACCTCGGCCATACACCTCTATACCTGAATGAAAAACTCCAATTCCAAGGGAAGAAGTATATTCATTCATCCAATACTAAAAGGAAAGAAGAAATCAAGAACAACTCTAGTTAGTTTGCAATACAGATTTGTCTTCTCATAGCAGCCTGACATGTATTTGTCCCCCACATGAAAAGCATTAAACCCTACCACAGAGTGAAACTGCACAACTCATAAAATGAGAACAGAACATGTAATTAAAATTAATTCCCCAACTGTACGCACTGAATTAATGCCATTAGGTTCTACGCCAATGTTTTAGTGCTGTCAGCATCTGTCAAGCAAGGGGTCTGTACCTGAAGAAATACAGATCAACTTTTTATTTGTCAACAAGCTGTAGGTTGTAAAGTTTTCCATTAGGTGGAACACATTCTAGAATCAACTGCAGTAATCTTGAATGAGCACATTTTAAAAAAAACAATATCACAATGGAAGGCTGTAATACACACACACTGACTGTGACTTACAGCAAGGACCACACTTGCTTATGAGCAGATGAGCATGAGACATACTCAGAGAATCTGTAAGATGGACTGACATGACCTTATTCTATTTTGTCTTTGAATACTTAAAATAGTGGTCACCATACAAGAGACAAAGTTCTCTCCAGGTTGCTGATCCATGGGTCTCCCACATCAGGTTTAAGCCTTTTGCATAGGTCTAACATCTGTTTCCAATGTATCACTTGTATTGTACTAACAGAAAATAGATGCATTTCAAAAGGAATCCAGGAAGTGATAATTTTTTTAAAAAGGGAAAAAAATAGGAAAGAAGAGAAATTTCCCTTAGTACTTTCTCTTTTCTTTTCACAAAAGTGGCACCAGCAACAAGTGTCTATCAGAAGCTATTACCCTCAAGTCTTTAAAGGCCCACAGAGTTCTGGAAAATTAAAACCTCAAAATTACTCTTTCCTTTTCTACATCACCACCCTCAAAATATCAGTCTCCAAGCTTTAAAAATGTTCAAGTGACACAAAATTAAAAGAAGGAACCTCAAACAAAGTCTTAAAAAAAAAAAAAAAGCCTCAGTTGTGCCCTTAAAACTCAAATTGACTGGAAAGAAAAACCTCAGGAAAATACAAGGCAAGTATTATTTTGTCAATTACTCCAGTAACAGGATTTTTTTTTCCCCCTCAAAGAGGGGGGAAACTGCGAACTTTTACAGAGCAGACTTCAAAACATCAACTGGCAGGCAGGACATGGGATGAGGTGTTACCCCCAGTAAATCAATACTGGTTTAGCGAACAGAAAAAAGCAGCTATCTTCTTTCTCTGCACAACCAGTTGACACAATCAGTGTTCTCTGCTGTGAAGTCACTATTAAAACACTACAATTGATCATAAAGATGTAAAAGGTTGCAGATGTCACATTTTTTAAAGAAGTGCATAATTTACAGTGCCGTTGCAAACATTATGGCGTATAATGTGCATTCCAGAAAGCTCATTGTCTCTCCATGAAAATGATACACTAAAATTCAGATTGACAAGCTATTCATGAAAATTAAGACAAGTTCAATGGCAAGAAGAGAATGTCATGCCAATAGTTACAAATAGACAGGCCAGTTTGTCAATGTGAATTAACAGTAGACAGGTTTTGCGTTTTATATTTATTTAAAGCTCACTGTGATCTGTAGATAAATTTTGCTTAAGACTAAACTTTACCCTTTGCTTTAATCTCTGGCTTTGTCAATGCACTGCTATTGCTGCCGTTGTATTTAGGTGCTGAAAAATTCTCCAGAGCAGTTAATTAGGGGTGAGACAAGAAAGGGTTTATTTTCCAAGGCTAAGATGTTACAGGACGCGTGCCCGTGCCTGAAAGGCTACATTTTATAATACCATCCATCCAATCCCAGATGTGTTCACCCTGTGGCCGTTACTCTGGTCTGCCCCGGGTCCACCCCCCTAAAATGAGTCTGGGGTGTACTTCGGGACCCCCCCATTCATCCCATCTTCACCATCATCAGAGCACAAAGGGTACATAGCTACCTAATTCTTCACCGTATTCTGTGGTTTAGGCCTTGATATGCCGTTCTGTCAACCATCTAGGCCTGGCCTTGACAAAAGACTAAACATTTCTATTAGATTTGGGGTTATGAGTGATATAGGGAGGATAGAATGGGGTAAGAGGGTTAAGGAATGTATAAACAAGGGTGCTAGAGAAAGGGAAAGGAACAAGGGACAGGAGGCGGAGGGGGTTGCTGCTTTTAAAATCTACTTCCACTAATTATAAAACTTAAAAGTCTTACAAATATTAGAAAAATAGAAAAACATTAGGGGCTTAAGGCATCACTATGTTAGCTAGTGGGGTATGGATGACTACACTAAATCATCACCTTAGTCTATTTAAAGGGCTTAGCAGTTCTTTCCTTCCACTCCCCAAGAAAGAGCAAAGAGCTAGTCTGGTATGAACAAGCTACATCCAGAAATACATGGAGTTGATTTACTCGGTATAGAAAGACATAGAAGAGGGAGAAAACAAAGAGGAGAAGAAAGGAGAATGATGCTAAGACTACTCATCCACCTTCATGGGTTTGCGACCATAAAACAATGGATTCTGGTTATGAGCTGAAATCAAAATCCCCTGGAAAACAGAAGAGCTACTGCAACATAAACCTGTTTTAGTTTTGAAGCCATTCCTATCCCACAGTTTACCAGCTGACCATTCCAAAATAGTCTCAGGTTTATATTTATAGTTAAATCCGTAGGCACAGTCAGCATACAGTTTGTCAGCACTGGAAGAAAGTATGTTTGCCTAATGAGGTGTATCCAAATGAACCTAATCTAGAACTGAGCTAGACAGAGTCCCTGGTACTCTAGGTCTTTCCCTCTCCTGGACACTTTTGGCCAGAAAACTCAGAATCTGGCCTTTGAATTCCAAACAACCTACACATCACGTATAACCTACACCTATTGGATCTGCTAATGGCAAGCAAGGTTATGGCTGCTCTCTGAAAATGGAACAAAAGTTAGACAAGATACCCCACAAGGAGCAGAAGAATAAAGCCTAGTTGGTTACTAGACAGAAAAAATGAGGAAAAAAAATTATTCATGCTCCTGCCCGCCCACAACCCATGAAACCTGACACAAAGTATAGGGAGAGGACAGAAAAGTGAGTCACCAACTCTTCTCTTCGATCTGCACAGAAGCAGACGAGCAAGAAGGAAAGCTGCTCCAACAAGGTAATCAGCACGTGCTATTCATGCAGGCACTCCTCCTTACTGGTGCCACCTCTATACATAGGGCTCACTAGACTCCAAAAACTGAGCACTGGTAGCAGATAAAACAAAAGGTAGCAGAGCTTTGGAAGAAGAGCCTGAAGTAAGCTAGCACTTCGCTTCGTATTTCCAGTAAGAACAGAGTAGGTTAATTGAAGATAAAAGAATTTCAATGAGGCAGAATTACTTTCCCCCTAGGAACAGTAATTATATCTAATTATTACTTAATCTGGATGAGCTATTAGAAGGTTGGTCACATTTTCTCATTGAACACAATGCCTTATCTCACTGAAGAAATGCAGGAGAAATGCAGCAAAGTGTGCTGAATTTGGCTACAGCTGAAAAGATTATATATAACTCACAAAATAAAGACTGTAAATCAAATGACATCTATATAACTCACTGGTTCAGTAACATGCCATAAATTCTGTAATCCCAAACTCATCCCAAACACTATAGCCTTGCTTCCATTACACAAACTGGATTCCCTTTGGTCTTGATATGAATTTTGCCACAGTAGAACGCTTCAATTCCATATCCTCAATATTTTGCAACATGTCAGTTTTTTAAAACAGGATTTCAGGTTTAATGCAACTATCATTATGAAAATATTTTTCTTTCATTGCAGTGACATGACTTTATTGTGAGCACAGAAAAACACTAATCCCAGTGCTTCAAAAATATCCTCAGTAATTCCTTCAGAGCTTTCATTTATGTTAATACTTTAGCTTGTTATCACCTTATTTGACAAGGGGAAAAAATAGGATACTTCTTTGAGCACAAAAAAATTAGTCTCCTAAAATGAAACTATAAAGTACTCCAGTTCTCAAAACACAATATATCAAAGTCTTCACCCTACCCTTTTAATGATCATAAAAGATTTTCAAAGGTATGAACTGCACCATGTAAATATGGCCTTAAGGTTTTCTCCATAAAATCACCAGTACTTGAAAGTCCACTTTCTTGTACAATACACTCAGCCCTCCTCCCTCTTTGGTTTTATCAAAGATTTTCATTTTTTCAAGTGATAAGGACATTGGAAGGGTATATGCTCCAAAACCAACCAACTGAGTCATGTAAGGAGTTCCAGTAGTAGCAAGGTCACCTAGTATTCCCTGCATACCTAAGCAGCTGCTTGGGAAATGAAGCTACAGTTAGTATTTGGGTTAAAATAAAGCTGTTCATATGGCTTTGCAATTATTACAGTAGTGCTGATTCTGTCAACCAGATGAGTAACAGTCGTCTCTTGTTCCGTAAGAGAAACAAAAAAACCCAATCCCAAACCTAAACTACAGAAAACCCCCAAATCCACTTCCAAGTGACACAGAATGTCAGGAGCAAATAGCAAACCTGCTAATGTCTCAAATACACAGTTGGCGGGATCTGATGAACAAACAGAACTTCAAAATAGCCTTTACAGAAGACTCCTCCCTTCTTCCACCCACTCTCAGTGCCCCCAAATAATGCAGTACCATTGATTTCAGCAGGCTGTGTACATGCAGCCACGACTGCTATGCAACATGAAAGTGAGGCTTTGGTTTAAATTCCTCCTTCAAACAAGCTTCAAACGGACTGAGACACTGTTTAACAAAAGAGTTTGAGGCACGATGTACACTGATGGTATCTTTCAGACACACGGGAACCTGGGTTTCTCTTACCAGTTTAAAGGAAATGTGTTTCTCTAATGGTCAAGTAATGCAGACATTGCTATAAAACAACAAACAGGACTGAAGCAGGAAATAGAAATATTCTCCTTAGTGGCCTCAGCTTATACTATGTATAATTTGAGCTGATATACAGCTTTAACAAATACCACAACTGTGGACTAATGCAAAAAAAGTCACATGCAATCAAACATCTGCAAATAAATGTACTTGGTTGCTTTTTTGGAGAGTAAGTTCCTTCCACAGATGGTGGTTTTGGAGGCTATGTAACTTCTCAATGGAGGTAGAGCTTCACCAATTGCAACAGGACAACGATCAGTCCCCAACACATGCTAAGGAAAAGTATGACACTAGTTTTCATGAGCACACCCCTTCTCATTGCTTTTTTACGTCTCTTCCCTTTGTGTCAACTGCCAGCCTTCCTAGACTGGCTGGAGTAAAACTGATCACAGCAATTCAACTCTGGAGAAAAAAGAAAGCAAGATATGGGTTGCAGCAAAGAAATCTAAGGAGTAAAAGACGAAGGAGAACAATGTGAATGAAAGAGTAGACTATCACAAGAAAAAAAGAAACAGCATGCTGAAGTCACACCCCACCAATGCTACCATCATAGTGAGAATGGAGTTTCTCACAGAGGCCATGGCCCTACTTTCCAGGCAGGCATTTATACAGGAGACAATCCATTCTGTAAAGTTTTCACAGCCTGCCTGTGAACTGGGCCCAGGTGACACTTTGCACAGCAAAAAGCAAGTCTTTGTGGGAACACTAGGTCTTCCATCTTGGTGAGTCAGAAGTGCGTCAAGCCTTGGTTTTAAAGACACTCTCTTATGTAAGAGTCCCGAAACTGAAGTCCTACTTCTTTCTCTGTACAAATATTTATAGTTAATATATGTAAAACCGTCTCTTTTCATGCTAAAAGAGATTCTACAATGTGTATTTTTGCACTGTAATCTAGAGAAGTCATATATATGCAAGTGAGAGAGCATCCTTCCCTCCTCAAGTCTGGTAAGGCACACTGACTTCTTCCTCATATCAGCACCACATATGAGCTCAACCAGGTGAGCAAAGACCTCTTTCTCCCCCGCCTCCTCAGAAAAATCACAGTGAGCAGACTGATCCTGTCTCCAGTCTCCCCTTATTCTCTACAAAGAAGGCAAACCAAAGTCAAAGTAACAGGTTATATTCATCGGAAACAAAACTCAAACACAGCAGTGGACAAAAAAAAAAGCCCAAAAAACACCTTTGAGAGGGATGTTGATTTCTATGAGAAGTATTAGGGTAAAATTATGATGACAGCAATCAGGCTTGTTCCTATAATATAAACAGTGGACATTTCAGGCCAGATAGCTCCCTATTGTTTGCTATCAAACATTTTAGCATTTGAACGTGACTACTCCCAAGCAAATAAGCCTTATTTTCTCACTCCCAGCAGTCACTGACTCTACACTATATAGCTTTACCCTTTCAAAACACCAAAGGTTCACTTTAAAATGGTGGTTGGAAATCCTATCCAAAACAAGCTAAATAACACAAACACTGTCACCTGAAGCTAGTTGTTGATCTTACAACCCCTCTATCAGAAGACTCAAAACTTGGTCAGAGAACTAATGCCACTCATTCCAATTTCCAGCAGCTGAAACGCATTAAGGGATAATATTTTCTTAATATTATTTATCCGCACCTCCTGTTCCATGCAGGTACTTACACCTCATTTGTTACCATGGCATTTGAGCAGCTTCCAGCTGAACATAAGACAATACAACAGTTGCTGTAGATGTCACAGAAAGATTACCCAGGAGGGAGGGAAGGTGAGCTCATAGGGCTGCAGATCAAGCTGGAACGATTCCTTCATTTCTACCAAATCGCAGCCATAGCAAAACTGTTCAAAAATTCTGATTTAGAAAAAAATTACCTTACTGACACTGAGCTAAAAAGCTCTTATCCCTACAGAGACAGTGGTTATCCCCAACTAACTATCCTGCTGGAAAATTAGACACTTTTATGGTTTTCGCAGAAAGGAAGGGCCTCCCCGCTGCTGAGCTTTGGGGCAACAGCAGGGCAAGCTGCACAGCTCGGGAACGCTCATGGCAGGGGAAGTTTCCCCTGCGGAAGGGAGAGATCCACCTGGCACTGGAAGACCCGTCCCGGCAAACTTTGGTGGCAGGTCACGAAAGATCTGTAGAAATCGACAGACTTCCCTAATCACCGCCAGCCACCCCCCTTTCTAGGTTCGTTTTTCCTCCCGCTCCGCTGCCCACAGAGCCCACTCCCGCGGGGACAGGCAAGGGAAGGGCAGGAAAAGTTTCCCGGCCGTCCTCGCTATCCGCAGGACAGGACAGGACAGGACAAGGCTCTCCCCACCGCCGCCCTCCCGGGAGGGGGCCGGGACCCCCGCCCGCCCCACCGCCCCCGGGCCGTGCCGAGCCCTGGCTCACCATGTCGTAGACGTTCAGGATCACCAGCTGGTTCGCCATCGCCGGCGGCCCGCGGGCGCCCCCCGCCCGCTCGGAGCTCCCGCTGCGGCGGCGGCGGCG
>VYXB01002609.1:1002181-1015421 GCA_013397135.1 Pachyramphus minor | reverse complement strand
CAGAGGCCAGTTGTCCTGAGGGCCACCTGTCCTACTGGTGAAAACCGAGGCAAAGTAGGTGTTAAGTACCTCAGCCTTCTCCTCATCCCTGTTAACTACGTTTCCCCCAAGTCCAATAAGGAATGGAGGTTTTCCTTGCCACTCCTTTTGTTATTAATGTATTTATAGAAGCACTTTGTCACTACTGGTTTGTTCTGTTTTCTCATAAACTCAAAATCAAATAAAAACTGAACTTTTGTCACTGCTGACCTGTTGTGTTTCCATGGCATACTGCAAAATATGGTGAATAGTACATACTCTTGGAAAGGAAGTAATTGCATTAAAATACCCTAAGCAGTGATAAAAGTAGAGCAATAGGTATGAACAGGTTCCTGTCTCAAGTTCCGAATCAGCTTGCAGAGTATCTCAGAACTCTGTTTAATATATTAAAATAAAGGTTATTATTAATTATATTTTTGTCCAGCTAGCTTAAGGCAGTATATTACAACATTTCTCTTTTGAAATTATTAAGTTGGAATCAGCTTTGGTATTACAAAATAAATTTTCAAACAATGATATACTATTAAAACCATATTTACTCAATCTGTTAATCTCAGAATACTCAACACTTACAGCCAAGTTCAGTTTTCACTGCATTCTTTCCATAGCAGCAGACAGAAAACAAAATCACTTTCCTAACATCTAGTAAAGGCAACAAAAATTACTTCACAATACTATTAATATTTTTTTGAGATACTAACAAAGGTTAAAAAAACAAACAAAAGAAAAACAAAAAAATTATGGCAAAAGAATAAAGTAAAAATTAAAATAAATTGTGGTGGCATGAATGCATACCTTGTGTCAGATACTGTGCCAAAGACTAGTTACTTTCTGCCAACCTTTTAGGTCAGAAACCCATTCCTAACAAAATTTATTGTACATATTAATCCCTACAGCTAATCCAAGGAGGATAATCTCTTAAATCCATTGAGTCCAGAGATCAATCTGTATAGATTAGTTTGTACAATGGGTTGTCACATTTTAGGTCTAAATTAAACAATCAAATTGACATCCCTGTTTATCACATATCATGACTTCCACAATGCTTTTGCTTAAAAATTTTTCCAACAGTTTACCATGCAGGTGCATGAGTCTCTCTGAGGAGAGACTTCTGTTTGACTGTCACACTGAATCACTAAAACTTCCTAGTTATTTTATCCCTATGAAATAGATAATAGGCTTCACCTCACTCATTATACTTGTGTTATTACTGCAGTATTAACATGAAAGAAACCCCTGCGAATTTATTTTTCCTAACACAGTAAAAGAAAAATAAGTAAAGATGTATACAGGCAGTATATTTCAACAAGACGTTTTCACTTTCAACTGGTAAATTTTCACAAGACATGCATTTAATTGCATGAAATTTCATTTATTTCTTAAGTGGCATAATTTCAACATACTTGTGATGGAATAATTGTGGTGTGATCAGTTTGGAAGCAACTGCACTTTCAGGATCATATAGCCACAAAATTAACTTCTAACAAGTAAAAAAGAGACACAAATTGATAGTTTTGAAAGAAATACTAATTTATCACTGTGATAGTATTTCCTCTTGTGACAAGATGGTCTACACATAAGACAGTGTAACAGTGTTGAATTACGTAATGCAAGTGCTGCAAGCTAGTCTTGTACTCGATTTCTTTTTGATTTGAACAGGCAACAACAACTGACTCAATCACCTCATCCCTGGAAAGGTTATGGAGCACTTCATTCTGGAGGCAACCTCTATCCATAGGGCTGACAAGAAGGTGACTGGCAGTAGTCAGCATGGATTCACTAAAGGTAAATCATACTTGACCAACCTTATTACCTCTTACAATGAAATAACTACCTGGATGGGTGAGGGGAAAGCAGAGGATATTGTCTACCTCAGCTTCATCGAAGCTTTAAACACAGTCTCTCACAACATCCTCATGGGCAAACTCAGGAAGTGTGGACTGCTCAAATGAGTGAGCAGTGAGGTGGATTGAGAAATGGCTGAATGGCAGATCCCAGAGGATCGAAATCAGTGTCACAGATTCTATTTGGGGGCCTGTCACTAGTGGTGTCTCCGAAGGTTCAGTACTGGCCCCAGTATTGTTTACCTTATTCATCAGTGTCTTGGATGAAAGGACAAAGTGTCTCCTCTGTGAATTTGCTGACAGAGCCGGTAGCAGTGGCTAATATCCCTGAGTGCTGTGCAGCCCTCC
The DNA here is from genome assembly GCA_013397135.1 of Pachyramphus minor. Lineage (NCBI taxonomy): Eukaryota > Metazoa > Chordata > Aves > Passeriformes > Tyrannidae > Pachyramphus > Pachyramphus minor. Next base: position 1,013,190 of record VYXB01002609.1, on the reverse strand, counting down.
AGAAAGACCCTGACAGGTTGGAAAGATGGGCAGAGAGGAACCTTCTGAAATTCAACAAAGGCAAATGCAGAGTCCTGCACCTGGGGAAGAATAATCACAGGCACCAGTAGAGGCTGGGTGCTGACCTGATGGAAAGCAGCTCTGCAGAGAAGGAGCTGGGGGTCCTGGTAGACAACAAGCTGTCCATGAGCCAGCAGTGTGCCCTGGTGGGCAACAAGGCCAATGTTATCCTGGGGTGCATTAGGAAGAGCATTACCAGCAGGTCAAGGGAGGTGATCCAGCCTCTCTACTCAGCCTTTGTAGGCTGCACTTGTCCAGTACTGTGCTTCCCAGTACAAGAGACACATGGAGCTCCTGGACTGGGTCCAGCAGAGGGCAACAAAGGTGATTAAGGGACTGGAGCATCTCTCTTATGAGGAAAGGCTGAGGAAGCTGGGCCTGTTCAGCCTTGAGAAGAGATGACTGAGGGGAGACCTCAATGTCTGTAAGTATCTGGTCAGAGGGTGCCAAGAGGATGGAGACAGGTTCTGCTCAGTGGTGCCAAGCAATAGAACAGGAGGCAACAGGCAGAAGCTGATGCATGGGAAATTCCACCTAAACATGAGGAAGACCTTCTTTACTGTGCAGGTGACTGAGCACGGGAACAGATTGTCCAGAGAGCTTGTGGAGTCTCCCTGACTAGACATATTGAAGAACCTTCTGGACACAATCCTGTGCCATGTGCTCTAATATGACCCTGCTTGAGCAGGGAGGTTGGAACCATTGGCCCGCTGTGGTCCCTTCCAATCTGACCCATTCTGTGATTCTCTGAGGGAAGCAGCACCTTCTTTCTCAGAAATAAAGGGGGAAAGAGTAAGAATTTGTGCAGAAGAATTTTTAATCCTCTGATGACATGACACTTCTCTCGTAAGTCCTTCCTCAGTCTTTCTCCATTCTTGTGGGCTATGTAGCTATATACAGCTTGTTCTGCTGCAGCAGGGAAGAGAGGTTAGTCTCTGTTGAATTTTTTGTCAAGGAACTGTTACAAAGCTGTTATTTCAATGTGCATCATGTATGCTTCCATGACTGGCACATTGCTGACATACTGCTGTCAGGAAGAAGACAAATACCTGATATTTCCATCTCAGGGTATGTGCAAGAGGAATAAACATTCAGTGAGATTAGACTTACCACATTTACCACAAAGTATAGCAGTGTAAGGATGTGCACAGAGGCAATTATCATAAAACAGCTGACATGCTGCAAGTTTACATCCTACAGTTTGCATCCTGCAGTTTCCTATTCATCTACTCAAATCAAAATGCCAAGTCTGGCAATCCATCCTTAGAATAGGGCAAGCTGAGTAATCATACAGCTGCTTGCTCAGAGGTGGCTGAGTAGAAGAACTTGCACAAGGAGAATATAAGGCTTGCCTCCACAGCTGTGAAGTTCAATCATTTTTAGCAGACTGCAAACTACTTATGAATTCAGTTTGTTAGCAAGGACACTTTTTAAAATTATTTAAAGCTTTCATATTTCCCCACATGATCACAATCTCTCAATGAGGGGGTGAGATAGGAAATAATGTATGTTATCATCTCTTTATATTAAATTTGGCAGATGCTATAAAATAAGGAATTTTATAAGCAAGATGATATTAGTTTACTGTACCAATGGAATGTTTAATCAGAATCATTGTATGCCACACACATTTTAAAAATTTCAAACAAGTACAGAAATTCAAAGAAATTAATCATAGGTTTGTCTGCCAAAGTCTTCCATAATCAGCCTGAGTTTGTGTAAAAATTGTTTTTCACAAAAATAAAAAAAAATGGAGGGGCTAAATTAAGATATAAGGCCAAAGAACACATTCAAATTTAAATTTACCTTGCTTTCACTGATGGAGAGTGGGTCTGTTCTAGGAAATTATGTGGAGGAAATTATGTTCTAAATTATGTATTACTTTAAATTATCATTAAAAAGCTTGCTATTGAATAGAAGTATTTTACACAATTTAAATCAACTGCTTGTATGAGATATGTATACACTGCCTAAAATAATGTTTTTAACATACTGGCTTTGGTTGTTCCACTGCATAAATATTTTAATATTTAAAGAGAGATCCATATTTGCTGATGTTTCTAATTTTAAATCATACTCTAAGCATCTATCATAGGCTTTTTTTTAATTTCTCTCTGACCAAAAATATGTACTACTTAAAGGAAGTGTGACTTCTTATTTAAAGTTATCAGATTAAAAAGTTCAGTTTGCAAGGAAGTACATCTGTTGCATCAGAGTGCACAATGGAGACCCTGTGTTGTGCCCTATATGAGGAGAAAACTCCCTTCTCCAATAAAGGAGACACATCCCTCTCTGTAACAATATGACAGGGAGCAAAGTGCTGCTTGTGTTAAAATTAGGGCCTCCAAGTCTTCTGCAATCTTGCTGCAGCTGGAGTGGGCAATGTCCAAGAGTGAGGGAAAGGCAGGGAAACTGCTGTATCTTGGATGTCAGAAATACAATAGAATTAGGTTTGCATGAAATCAAACCCCATGAAACATCCTGGATGAAATGTTAAATCTGATGAAGTCAATGTTAAAATATCCACTGCCTTCCAAGGAGGCCAAGAATTGATCCATCAATTAAAGCATTTAAAAAAAGCTGTAGACAGTGATCAGAGTTTAGAATATGAAGCATGTTTTGATCACCATTAAAGTAAATGTTAAAGAGCTATGGCAGATTCAGAGGGTTGTGGTCAGCAGAGTAGAATCCAGATAGAGGTCTACAGTCATTGGCATTCCCCAGGGATCAATACTTAGTCCAATTTGATAAACATTTATAAGTGTCTTATAACTCTTACAGTCTTCTAAACTCTGTAACCCTTGACCTGGATGAGGGATGGAATGCACCCTCAGCCAGTTTGCTGATGATATGAAACTCGGGGTAGCTGCTGATACAGCTGCAGGCTGTGCTGCCATTCAGCGGGACCTTGATAGGCAGGAGAGTTGGGCGGAGAGAAACCTCATGAGGTTCAACAAGGGCAAGTGCAGAGTCCTGCAGCTGGTGGGGGGAATAACCTCAAGTACCAGTACAGGCTGGGGGCTGATCTAGTGGAGAGCAGCTCTATGGAGAAGGACCTTGGGGTTCTGGTGGATGACAAGTTGACCATGAGCCAGCAGTGTGCTCTTGCAGCCTTGAGGGCCTATGGTATCCTGAGGTGCATCGGGAAGAGTGTGATCAGCAGGTCGACGGAGGTGATCCTGCTCCTCTACTAGGCCTTAGTGAGGCCATATCTGGAGTACTGGGTCCAGTTCTGGGCTCCGCAGTACAAGAAAGACAAGGACTAACTGGATAGGGTCCACTGGAGGGCCACAAAAATGATTAGGGGTCTGGAGCATCTCTCTTGTGAGGAGAGACTGTGGGAGCTGCTCCTGTTTAGTTTAGAAAAAAAAAGACTGAGAGGAGACCTCATCACTACGTATAAGTATCTCAAAGACAGGTGCTAAGAGGATGGTGCCAGACTCTTTTCAGTGGTGCTCAGCGACAGGACAAGGAGCAATGGCCATAAAATAAAACACAAGAAATTTTACCTCAAAACAACGAATAATATCTTTACACTTAGGGTGGCAGAGCATTGGAACAGGCTGCCCAGGGAGGTTGTGGAATCTCTGGAAATATTCAAAACCCACCTGGATATGTTCCTGTGTAACGTACTCTAGGTGACCCTGCCTTAGCAGGGGGATTGGACCAGATGATCTCCAGAGGTCTCTTCCAACCCTAACTGTTCTGTGATTCTGTGATTGTGTAACTACAGATTATCTTCAAATTTGCTGAAAAAAAATCCATATTACTACAAAATTAAATTTGCAATTTTCAAAAAAAGACACAAGTAATTTTAACTACTGTGACTGAAGTAGGAGGAAAAAAAGTTTGGTCTATGGTTCTTCTAGGATGAGAGAGATTGCTGCTATTAAGGCTGTCTTTGTCAAGGCCTTCTTGTCAATCATGTTTTAAGTTTGGTAACTGTGGTTGGTGCATTCCTTCCAGCAAAACAAAATTTAAAAAGGCAATTAAGTGCTCCTTTCTGCAGTAATATCTGGTAAATGTAGGAAGACATTCTCAGGCAATAATAACACTAATCAAACGGAAGACATGCAAGAAAGTTACCCTGGAGTTGACAGAAAAAAATCCAAGGAGCTTACTAGCCTACTATACAAATAAACAGAACAGTCACATGGCTTTGAGGACAAGCATATGATGCTTTGCATTCACAGTAGTTATAAGAGGGGCTCAAAACCCATAAAAAATACAGCAACTCCTATTTCTATTATGTTTAGAGAAAGAGGACTTTGTAGACATATTTTGTAAGCAAAAGCATGCCATTAAAAACACTCCTGTCTACCATTATAAATGTTTTCCTCCTCAATGAATAAGGCAAGCCAAATACTGTCAGACTCCATGGATAATAGGAGCAGAATATGAGTTACTGTTTTCACCTAAAAACTACTGGGTTTATTCAGAGAATCTATAGAACTTTTTTCAGTAGTCTTGCAACCATCAGACTTTTTCTTTCCTTCTTCCTTGTGCTTCTGAGTATAAGGTGATCAAACTCTGGTAGGGCTTCCTAGACTGACAACCACCAGGGTTCCTGTCAGGTCTTGCTATGCTAAAATACATGCTCTTTATGCTTGACTACTCATTTTTTCTTGTCCACTTGTCCACTTCAAGAGCATTCTCTCACCCTCCACACAAGTGACACCCTCTGTTCAATTATTTTTAATTCCTATTTGTTTGAGTAGATGTTTTTTAGCTGCAACTTTACTCTGATTCCAAAGTTTGTCTCTTCTCTGTAATCTATTGCTCATGAGCTGCCTTCTGCAATTCTGTCTTGAAACACTGATTTACCCTGGGCAGCGCTGAGCTGTGGTTTTGTTCAGTGCTGCATCTGAATTCACATTCATTTTTAGACCTCTAGCAGAGGTCTAAAAAAAAAGCTCCTCTTTTTACCTTCTATGGGTTTTAATTCAATATGCAAACAAAGGAGTTCTCAATTTGACCTGTATATAGATACACAATATCCAACATTATCGAAAAATCCTAAATTCCAAACTGTCAGATTTTTAATTAATAACATAGATAATTCAATATTATCTGTTAGAAAATATTATTATATATTTCTAAAATAATATTTACAATGAAAAAACCTTATCCGTTTGTGAGGCTGCCATCACATACCACATGTAACAATTAGAATGATTGAAAGTATGTTTTGCTTTGATACACTGTTCTTCCTGGTGCTGTTGGTTCATGTTTTACTTGTATCAATATACATATCTATATGATGCTTTATTACTTGTAGAAGGAGCTTTGATTTATGAATAATCCAGTGGTGTTCAGTGAGACTGTTTACAAACACAAGAGCATGCTTGGAAACTCAGAGAGTTAGAGAACACAAACAAATAGGCAACAATTAGTTTTGATGTTCATGAAATAAGTTTCGGCAATGCCTCCCATCTGGTAAGAGAAAATATGAAATTAAGAGAGGTTTCTTACATTCTTACATTCATTGTTGCTTAATAGCAACAATGCCTGCTACATGGTTTCTTACCTCTCATTTAATGTAAGACTGAAATCTGCTAACAGTGTCCCATACTGTTTTTAAGGTTTAATCATACTAGAAAATACAGAAAGAGGTATGAAAACACTCATTACAAAAACTCCTGTAAGAAAGCTGAGAGTTTTTGCAGCTATACGTGATAAGCAGCAGCCTTTTGTCCCTGGAGAAAGTATGGGATGCTGATAGGACTGTAGAGCAAACAGTAGCTGGATGTTAAAGGGATAAGTGTAAAATGCTTAATATTGCAATATAAACCCCAAGACTATCAGAAATCTCATTGATTCATCAAACCACCTCTACTCTAGTTAAACTCTGTTCTTACTTGGCAGTTTTCCTTCACAACCTTTAGCAATAAAGATGGGTTATTTTGTAAATAGCATATACAGTTCTGGAGGTCCATTTCAGTACAGGCAATGGATGCTATCAGAGACAGCTGCATCCAAACTATTATGAATGAAATGAAATATGAAATGCAAATAACACAATTAGTTTTCTCACAATGTATTTACACAGCTTGCCTTAGACTTTACTTGTGGGTTTGCTCTGTAATGCCCAGCGAATGGACAGTTCAATGTTGGTTTTGGTGAACTAAAATTTAAAAAAATAAACATCACACAAAACACAAATGTTTAACCCTTGTTAACATGAGATAAAGGCATCTGAGAATACATTTAGATTAAATCTTGAAAATTTAGGACTTCAGGGTCCTCTGAGAAAAAACTCACATTTTTATTAAACAGAGCATACATCTACAGTTCAGCATTTCAGTGACAGATAATCTATACCTCTAAGATTGAATGATTATAGCATTATTTACAAGTACAGTGAACCAAATTTAAAAAAAAAAAGAGAGAAAAACAGGAAAAAGAAAGAAGAATGTGAGAAAAACTTCAGCCTAAAAGCATGTAAAATACTCATTAAGCTTTTGGCTCAAGTTTTTCTTACATATATGTGAGACAACCTAACTACTGTACAATATCAGTGACAGTCTGGGGAACTACGAGTTGACTCTCTCAACAGAGAGAGTCTCTTAATGAGAGTAATAAACAAGTCTCTTAATGACAGGCAATTGGCAGGGCGCATTTCCCAGCCCCTGAGCTCTCTAAGAATGTGGTATGGGTCATTCTGAAAGCTGACACATCTCGATCACCTGCCTTTAAGGTCACACTTCACCTCATTCACCAGTTTAGTCTTATACTATGATGTCCCAAAACCTAGTAGCAAAAGAAATTAAGGGTTTATCAGAGCTTGGGTATATGGATTACAGGTTAACAGAGGTAAAAGTCTTTATTCTAACCTGTATTTAACAACTAAGTAGAGTTTTTGTTGATGCAGTAGCTCTCACCCACAGCCCTGGTTGCACTTTCGAGAGATTGTGAACTCAGGGTGCTGTTTTCAAACAGATTAAGACTGTGTAAACCGGGGCTACTGTGCTCCCCTCCCTTGAGTTGACACTTTTGCAATGACCCAGATAAGAGACCTATTCTGACCAAAAACCAGACCTAGGGAAAACGAAACACTTTCAGTGAACTCAAGGTCTTTTTTTTGTTAAATATTGTGTGATGTTTGACATCCTGTTTTAGTGAATAAAACCAACAAAAAGGATTTATACTTTCATTAGGGATTTTTTGTTTGTTTCTCTTAAAAGTGCTTCATTCTCTCTGACTCAGAGAGACATATTCTGAGAAATTTATAAATCTAAAAAGTCCTGAAAAGAAATCACCCAATATCTATCATGTATCCATCCTGTTAAACTTTCAATGGCTGATGCTGTTAAAGACTAAGACTAACAATGGTGTCTTTGTACACACTTAACATGTAACATCAACAAACAGGGAATTTATTTATACCTGTTCTGAATGATAAACTGCTGCTCAAATCACAAAAAGCAATGAAAATCAGGGGGGAACACTGTAATAAAAGCCAACTTGTAACACATCTGCCCATTTTAATATTTAACATATTATAAGCTATTTAACATATATATTTAAATTACAGTATCATACATACAGAAATCTCCATTTAATTTCTGCTCTGTAAAGACAGCAATTATCTTGTGCAGTACATACATCAGGAAATTCCCATTCAATAAATGAAGCTCTCTCATATTCTACATACACCCAACCAAAAGGCTAAAAACACTTGCTACTGTGTACAAATAATTTGTGACAACATATAAAAACATTACTTTGTAATGTTCTTAATCTTATTTTTATAATGATAAAAATATTAACAAAAATAAAAAAGTAACAAAAATAATTAAGGGAAATTTTAACTGGAAAAACTAATTTAAAATAGTAATAACAAGCAACAAGCAGGGTTCAATTACATTAGCATACTGTCCAAATAAAATTATGTATGTCCTAACTGCAGAATGATTTCTCTTCCTCCTAAGATAAGCTGACAGCCTTCTGGAGAGTTTGAAGTGCTACAGATGCCAACCGTGTCTGGCACAGTGATTCTAAGACTTCTTTTGACTATGACACTATCAATACCTAATATTTTCTTGTGAGTCACTCTACATCTTAACATCAAATTAAATGAGGAAAATCCTCTAAAGATGCAGTAAATAATCAGGAAGTACATTATACTGTACTGTAAATGATTACTGTAACTTTACAAAAAATACATCTTATTGAATGTTTTAAGGAGATTAGTGAAAAACTTCAAAATTTTATTGTTTAACACAGTTCTGTAGGACATATGCAGATTAGCTAACCATGGCCCACAGACTACTTTTCTGCAACCACTGTTCTAGTGCAGATAAGACCTCAGTGTAAAATATCTGTGTAATACATCATTGTGACAGGCAGAACCAATTTTAACAGAAAACTCCTACCACAGACCACATGCCCTGACATTTTCATTGCCAACAGTTATTTCTTCAATCTATACCTTTCCTGAAACTCAGAAATTGCTCACAGTAGGAGAAACAGTATCAAAAAAGTATTAACATCATTCAGTAGTTCTTCAACAATTAAGAAGTATTATTGAGGAGAAAGAAATAGCCCATTATGACCCATCAGCCATTAGCTAATAGTCCAGCTGGCCTTCTTGCTTGTTAGAGTGTTTTCCCTTTCTTCACGCTTACTCTTGATTTCCTGGAGATCTTACCTAAATTCTCCTCTAAACTCCTTTGTACGTAATTTTTTAAATGCACAATCAGAACATGTAGGATACTTCGTCAGTACAATTGAAAACATACAGATGTAACAATTCTACATATATCTTTGACACATCTGAATGAAGTGCATGTCTCACAGTGCTTCTGTTCAGCATTTGTAAAAATTTCCTGAGTCTCTTGCAACTTACTGGGAGGTGGGAAATGTAGTCACATGAAAAGCCTGAATGTAGCCAAATTAGAGTGAAATTTGTGATAAGTGTAACTGTCTAGTTTTTCATACCCAGTCAATAGCATTGAAGACTCCAGAAGACAATACAACCTAAAGTTCTACCATGGGTTCAGTTTTACAAAGTCAATCCTATATACCATCTTGCTAATGCCAGAAAAGGCATTCACATTCCTTCATTCCTTGAACATAAACTCTTGCCATTTTGTGCCACCTCTAAACGCCCACCTGACCTCTCATAGAGCAGATTCAGCTTGCCCAAGTAGCAAAAAAATTAATATAGTCCATGTGTGTTAGAGGGATGACCAAGTACAGTACCATTGCATGTTCTTGCTGGTTTTCTTGCCTGTAGTGAATGAACCACAAGTGCAATGCCTGTTTTTGGTAAGGGGCATTAGGCACCAGTTGTGTTCATACTTTGGTCAAGAGTTACCATGTTTTAGAACTATATTATAAATACAGTTAGTGAGTCGTGTCAATAAAGAGTATTTAGTATCTTTTTGTATTAGAATGAAAGCCTCCATTTAGTTGGCAAGGAAAAGGGGGTGGATAATGGACGCACATAATACCATATATTAAATAAAAATTCTGAACCTGACAGTACCAGTCAGTATTGATTAACTTGATCTTCATTAAATACTTAGAGGTTTTCTGAAAGTGAAGTGTTTATAGCTTTCTTCCCTATCAAGAAGCCATACCAAAACATAATCTCAGAGTTCTTCTACACTATAAAAATAGCAGAAAAATGGATTCCTGTGCCTGAGACTCTTTGGAAAGTGGCATTACACTAATACCACATTACTAGGACGCTATGAGAGGCTCAAATTTATTTTGAGATCCAAGGGAATATTTGCATTGGCAACGGTGAGGTGTTAATATGATTCAGGTATACTGGAAAATCACATCCTGAAACATTAATCTTGACCATTGTTTGGGGAGTGGTGAGATGATCGATGGCCTCAGAAGTGAGTGCACTAAAACAAAGTTTGCCATTGTGTCAACAAGACTGGAGAAACTGATTTCAGCAGCTCCTTGTGGCTTTTAGTGACTCCCACAAGCTCTATGCAGGGATACAGAAATCGCGTCTATGTAATTTTTTTAGTACAAGCAGACAAAATATGGGCTATTAAGGTACCTTTAAGGAACTACACATTTGTGTATACACACAATTGCCTCCCATCATTTGCAATCGCTCAACATTTTTGTTCTGAACTGATTACTCGGTCATAGCATTTCTTTGTACTGACATTCAGGATTTAGATATTTTCAGTTTTTAAAAAAATGCTCTCTGACAACTTTGTATTTAGTTATCTGTTGTATGTCTCCCTAGCTTTAGAAGACACAGTTAAACTTTTCTCCAGTGGCTTTTATAGATCCCCAATTTCTTGGTTCGAGTAAATCTGAAGGAGCAAAGAAGCAACTAAAATCAAGCACTACAACCTGCCAGACAGCTGCAGACAGTGACTGTTCGGTGACTCAGGTCTTTGAATAACTGTCTTAGCAATAATTACATCATTCAGATTTTTATGTCTTTTTAATAGCTACTTTACCAAGAAAAAAAAATCTCCCCCCAGGGTTGTTGGTTCTGTGAAGCAGGAAAGAATGAAAACAGCCTCTGAGACGTCAGTTCCACTTCTAAGTACACATGATGAAAGCTCTTCTCTGCTATGGGGTTTTCTTTTTTTTTTTTTTTCTTTTTTTTTTTTTTGGTTCATGAATAAGCTTGGGGCCATGTTCCGGTGTCTCTGGAGAAAATGGCCTCTTACATTCACCGCCTGACTCCCTCAACTTTAATTTACACTCTTGTGATCATTAATCCAGGAACACTAACGACGCGGGCAATGCTGTGACATTCTGCACATAGACACACACACACACACGCAGGGCTGATGCCCGCGACAGGGGCCGCAGGTCCCGCGGCAGCTGAAACCCGAGGGGTAACGGGAGCCAGCTCTGCGGGAACGGGCGCAACATCTACGCCCCCGGCTCCCTCCTTCCACCCCTGCGGGTCGCCGCCGCCATCCCCTCCCGGCCACCCTGGCACGGCCGCCACCCTCCCCTCT